>CM047815.1:28210334-28450334 GCA_026214975.1 Gentiana macrophylla
ATTATTTCGTGTAACACTTTACTTGTATACATTATTTATAACATGACATATTAATTGTATTGTATAAACAATTAATATGTCATAAAGTAACTATATTTTGTCCTATTATGTAATAGCCGCCCATAGGAGTATCTAGCCGCCCATAACACTTAATACTCTACTAGGACCTCTCACATTCAAGCTTGTATCTATTAATACTCATTCTTTTTTCATGAATAAACAAGTTGAGTTTACTCAAGTATTATAGCTTTCTCAAACTCTCTTCATGGTAGCAGAGCCATAATATCCTTTAATCCGCTGTAAAATCTCCTATCGTTTCAAGAATGTCTTCAATATCTGAAGCCTCTTCATCCTCAGTAGAGCCCCAGCAGCCTCAGCAGGCTGGGGTCACTGAAAAATCTTCTTTTACAAATCACAGACTTGATGGAAACAACTACCTGTTGTGGTCAAGATCTATGAAAATCTACATCTCAGGCCAGAGCAAGATGGGACACTTGTCTGGCTCCAAACCTGCCCCTGCTGAAACTAACCCCAAGTTTGAAGCATAGGATACAGAAAATAACCAAGTCATGACCATCCTCACGAGGTTAATGACAAAAGAGATCAGTGAGAACTTCATGATGTATGACACTGCTAAGGAAATCTGGGATAATGCCAAAGACCTTTACTCCAAAAAGAACAATACATCTCGAGGTCTATGATCTTGAAGCCCAAATCCAAAATTGCGAGGCAAGGTGATCTCATGCTCAGAAACTCAAGATTTCAACCAACTATCTAAGGCATGGAAACACCTAGATATGTTGGAAACTCACCCATGGAAGGATGTAAGGGATGCTACTTTATACAAGGATATCATTGAGAAGAAGAGGGTATTCAAGTTCCTTCATCGGATCGAACCTATATCTTGATGATGTCAGAGGTAGAGTCCTTGCTACTAAACCTCTCCCCAACCTCAAATCTGTGTTTGCTGAAGTCAAACATGAGGAAAACAGGAGAAAAGTGATGCTGCAAAGCAACCCTACCGATCACTCTACTGAGAGATCAACACTGATGGTGGTCAGAAAGCCTCATCGAGGTCACTTTGAGACCTGCTGAAGGCCTCTCGAGAAGACATGAAAGTTGTTCGTGACCACTTTGCAACGCACAAATCACACCAAGGACACTTGCTGGAAACTACATGGTAAGCTTAACTCCTCTAAACCCCCCAAACCAACTAGGGAGAGTCAGGGCAGACATGTCAGTGAAGAAGGTAACAAAGACACTAATTTGGATGCTCAGTTTGCTGCCTTCAAAGCCCTCCTAGCTCAACAAAAGGAAGGTAGTTCTATCACTGACACAGCTACTCATGCAAAAATAGGTATATTCCACTCACCTCTCAGTAGTGATACTTGGATTGTTGATTCTGGGGCTTCCTCTCATATGACTGGTGACAAGAGTCTTATATCTTACTTTAAGCCCTGTCATCAGACCCACAATATTAAGATTGATGATTATCTATTTCCTGTGCACAAGGTTTTGGAAATGTTAAACTTACTGATAAGATCTACCTACAGGATGTCCTGTTTGTTCCAAAATTAGACTGTAACCTTATATCTGTCAGTAGACTCACTAAAGACCTAAATTGGACAGTCATGTTTAATAACAATCAGTGTATATTCCAGGATCTTTCTTCACAGGAAGTGATTGGGAGAGCTAAATCCTGCTCAGGATTGTTTGTGGTCAACCCTGCTGAAGACAGAAGATTAAAGACTGAAACTGCCTCAGCAGCCTGCAACCAAACCTTAGACAATATCATGTTATGGAATTATAGACTAGCTCATCCAAGTTTTGGTTATTTAAAGTCTTTATTTCCTGAATTGTTTAAAGGATGTAACCTCAGTGACCTTCAATGTGATATTTGTCAGTTTGCCAAACTTACTAAATCTGTGTATACTAAAATATATTACTTACCCTCCACACCTTTCACTATGATTCATAGTGATGTTTGGGGACCTTCAAGAGTTAAAAGTATAACATGAAAGAGATGGTTTGTCACCTTCATAGATGACCACACCAGGATCACATGGCTGTTTTTTATGAAAGATAAATCCGAAGTTGGAACCATCTTCCAAGAATTATATAACATGGTATCCACTCAATTTGACACTAAGATTAAAATCTTAAAAACAGATAATGCCCTGGAATACTATGAGTCCAACCTCAGCACCTTCCTGAATGATAAGAGAATAGTTCACATCAGTAGCTGTGTAGAGACATCTCAGCAGAATGGGGTTGCTGAGAGGAAGAACATGCACTTACTGGAGATGGCTAGATCAGTCATGTTCACCACACATGTGCCAACTTACATGTGGGGTGAAGCTATATTAACAGCCACATATCTGATCAGCAGGTTACCCAGTAGAGTGTTAGGTTTCAAGACTCCCATCCAAACCTTACTGACCACTCATCCCTGCCCTTATCTCATTTCTGACTTGCCTCCAAAAATCTTTGGATGTATTGTGTTTGTCTATATTCATGCCCAACACAGAAGCAAACTTGACCCCAAAGCTCATAAGTGTATTTTCCTAAGTTATTCCAAAGACAAAAAGGGTTACAAGTGTTATTCTCCCACTGACAAAAGGTTCTACAACTCTATGGATGTAAAATTCTTTGAAAAAACCCCATACTATAGCAAACCTACTGAGACAGTCACAAATGGAAACCTTGTTGAAATAGAAGCATTTCCCTCTTCTCTTGGGCCACTAACTCCCACTACATACTCAGTTGAGGAAATTGAGCCCATTCCAATCCCGCAGCCAACTCCTAACCTTCAAACAGCTCCTTAGCAGATTCCTGACCTTCAGCAGCCTACTAAGACTCATCAGCCTCCTGACACTGAACTCCCTACACTCCATCGAACCTCAAAGAACTCTTGATACTCCTCAAACTACTGAACTTATAAACACTTCTACTGTTATTGATGACAGACCCATTGCTGTCAGAACGGGAAAGAGATCATGCACTGATCACTCTATTCATAATTACGTGTCAAATGATCACTTGTCACCTAGTTTTGCTATGTTTACACAAGACTTGGATACTCATTCCATTCCTAAGAATATACAAGAAGCTCTCAAACATGACAGGTGAAAAAGTCTTCATCAAAACCGAAATGATCGCTCTTCTTGACAACTATACTTGGGAACTCAGCACTCTCCCACGAGGAAAGAAGACAATCAGTTGTAAATGGCTATTCACCATCAAGTACAATGCTGGTGGTACTATTGACAAGTACAAAGCTAGACTGGTTGCAAGGGGCTTCACTCAAACATATGGACTTGACTACAAAGAGACATTTGCACCTGTGGCAAAGCTAAACACAGTCAGGGTGCTGATCTCCCTTGCTGTCCAACTTGACTGGCAACTCCACCAATTGGACATCAAGAATGCTTTCCTAAATGGTGACCTCACTGAGGAAGTCTATATGACTGTACCTTCTGGTTCTACCAACACTCACACTAAAGGGAAAGTTTGCAAACTGAGGAAATCTCTATATGGCTGAAGCAGTCCCCAAGAGCATGGTTTGGCAAACTTACTACTGTGGTTAAAGCTGTTGGATATCATCAGTGCAACTCAGATCACACCATGTTTATCAAAACAACCAATAAGAGAAGATCCATCCTTATTGTCTATGTTGATAATATCATCCTTACTGGTGATGACCTTGATAAGATCCAAAAATTAAAGACCCTTCTGGCAAAAGTGTTTCAAGTTAAAGATTTGGGCTACCTCAAGTACTTCCTTGGCATGGAAATAGCAAGAAACAGCCAGGGTATCTCAGTCTCACAGAGGAAGTATGTCTTTGGACTCTTTGAAGAAAACTGGCATGCTAGGGTGCAAACGAGCTATCTCTCTAGTAGACCCAAGTAATCCACTAGTGCATGGTAATATTGTTGTAAGAAAGGAACAATATCAGAGACTTGTAGGGAAACTCATTTACCTCTCCCATACAAGACCTGATATTGCATATGGAGTTAGCCTTGTCAGTCAGTTCATGCATTGCCCTACTGAGCAACATTAGGATGCTGTCTATAGGATACTGAGATACCTAAAGTCAACTCCTGGCCAAGGATTACATTTCACTAAGTCTACTAGTTAAGGTCTATACTGATGCTGACTGGGCTAGTTGCCACATAGACAGAAGATCTACCACAAGCTATTTTTCATATGTATGGAGTAATCTTGTCACTTGGAGAAGCAAAAAACAGCCTACTGTATCTAGAAGCAGTGCTGAAGCTGAACTTAGGGCACTTGTCTTGGGCATTTGTGAAGCACTGTGGCTGAAAAGAGTCCTTACTGAACTTCAGCAACCT
Source organism: Gentiana macrophylla (assembly GCA_026214975.1). NCBI lineage: Eukaryota > Viridiplantae > Streptophyta > Magnoliopsida > Gentianales > Gentianaceae > Gentiana > Gentiana macrophylla. The sequence continues at coordinate 28,214,687 of CM047815.1, forward strand.
CTTCGGCAACCTATCATACTCTGTTGTGACAATAATTCAGCATTATGCATGGCAGAGGATCCTGTTCATCGTGATAAGACAAAACATGTGGACATTGACAGACATTTCCTTAAAGAGAAGATTGATGCCCAGATCATTCAACTTCAATATGTTCCTCAATGCAGACTGAATCGCCGATATTCTCACAAAGGCCATTCCACCGCTTATGTTCAAGATGAGTTCGAGTAGCAAACTTGGCTGTATAGACATATACAACCCAGTTTGAGAGGGGTGGGGGTGTGGAAATATTACCTTATTATTTCGTGTAACACTTTACTTGTATACATTATTTGTAACATGACATATTAATTGTATTGTATAAACAATTAATATGTTATAAAGTAACTCTATTTTGTCCTATTATGTAATAGCCGCCCATAGCGCTTAATACTCTACTAAGACCTCTCACATTCAAGCTTGTATCTATTAATACTCATTCTTTTATCATGAATAAACAAGTTGAGTTTACTCAAGTATTATAGCTTTCTCAAACTCTCTTCTGTATAAAAGAAGAATTTACAACAACGAAATCTTACATTGTACGATGTCTTACAAAAGGAAACAACTTATTGTTAGGAACATTTTATTATGTTTTGATGATGGCCATACTAGCTGTTATAGAAAGCCTGAAATAAGTTAGAATTCTCTGTATAAGTCTTTACTTAGAGTCTGACATATTGTCTAAGTTAAGTCAGACAAGTATTGTACTAGTTGGTAGGACGGCAAAGTAAAACAGACATTCGGCAGAGTGAAGCCAGCCAAGTACATGCAGAGAAGCAATGAAGACTTAATGGTATGACTTATAACCAAGGAAGTCTGTGTTGACCTTGGATAAGTCTAAGTTATGGTTCAAGTGATGAAACTTAATGTTCAAATATGGTGTACACTGATCTCACCCAAACCAATGATCAGTGAAGTACAAAGATTCTCCTTAAACTGAAGTAATGAAGGAAACAGTGAATCGGCAGAGTAAACTGACTTTCGGCTAAGTGAAGGCAAAAAAAGTGAAGGAAGATCTAAGCGGCAAAGTCGGATGGATCACTCGACCGTTCGAGAGAACGGTAAGTAATCCTTATCGAGCGTAATTGAAATATGATGAAGATTGAGAGGGTCATGCATTTAATGCACAATCAATAAAGGATCAATCAAGGACGGATTTTCTGCTATACATTTGAAGAAAGATCAGATCACTGAAATCAAGGAGAATGTAATTAAGGGGGAATCAAGAATAAAATCAAGGATTATTCCCCTCATTAATATAGCCAACGGACGGAATTTCAAATCAAGGATACTCAAGGCTATAAATAGAAGGCATTGACAGACAGATAAAACAACGATCAAGAAAAAGAAAACCAAGCAGAAACTCTGTCAATTTGAAAAGCCTTCTCTCTGAACTTACAAGGATTCATTTTGTTGGGAATACAACACTCTGCCCGCCTATGTGCGTTCAACCCATGGCGCTGTGAAGGTGTGGTATAAGGAAATAAAGTAGCACCTTTACTAACACCAATTGGATTTAGTACAAAGGTAAGCACTTGATCCTAAGAACTGGTAGCAGAGCAGGTCATGGGTTCGAATCCCGGCAACAGCATTCTGTGGTAAACCACGGTTGAGTGGGTAGTAGGTGCTGGGGGGGAGATTGTTGGGAATACAGCACTCTGCCCGCCTATGTGCGTTCAACCCATGGCGCTGTGAAGGTGTGGTATAAGGAAATAAAGTAGCACCTTTACTAACACCAATTGGTTTTAGTACAACGGTAAGCGCTTGATCCTAAAAACTGATACCAATTGTTGGTCCATTGAAAAGGCTTTGGTTAAGTTTAGAGGGGGTGAATAAACTTAACACTTAAAACTTTTGGAGTTAACAAACTTAGTAACTTCAAGACTGCTTGATACTTGATAGTCTGTGACCTTGATAGTTTCTTGACTATTGAACTTCTTGAATTTGTGCAAATTGAATTATATAAAAATTAATCCTTATTACTTGTTGTAAAATATGATACTAATTATTAGATACTCATGAGTGTATGTGTGTGATTTGGTTGCTAGATTCGATAGGTTGATGTGTGTAATAAACTAAATGCGTAATGTAAGTAAGAGAAAGTAAGTAGTATTGATTTTATAGTGGTTCCAGGTGGTGTAATCCTGTCAGTCCACTCTTCTCCTGTGATGTTGGAGGTAATTCACTAGAGATCTTTGAGATAGCAGTTACAAAGATTCCTATGTTGCTTATCCTTCACCAATAACTATTGCTTCACAAACTGAACACTTAGAACATGTAGGATTGCTGCTCCAAAGTCTTCCACTGGTCCTTGAAGGGTAGGATTGCCTCTTCACCAGCTCCACCGCAAACAAAAGTCTTTCACACAGATGTGCTTCACTGTCCTCAGCAGATTTCTTGTAAAAGAAAGATTGAATCAAGTAAATGATTTAGTTGCAGCAACTTGATCAGGATGATATGATCAGCAGCTTACAGTCTTCAAGTGTGTAAACTTGATGTAGCTTGAATGCAGATTACACTTGATGATTTTCTCTAGATCAGTAGCTTTAAGCTCAGTAGGTTCAGCAGGGTGTTTTTCTTGATAAGAAAATGCAGCTCAGAATTATCTCTTGTATTTCCTTAATTTTCATCATCTTTTTCTGAGTTGGAAGTCCTCTATTTATAGGTAGGAGTCCTTGTGACTTGTATTTGAAATTCAAATATAGCCGTTCCAGATTTTGTCCTATTTGACTTGCTTTACATCCTTGTTCATAAATAAATGACGGTGATCGCTTTTGATGAATGCGATCTGTCACCCTTTGACTTGTAACCATTGGATAAAGTCCTAAATCATCCCAACGTCCTTTTAATCTCAACCATTGATTTGTTTGATAAATCAGAGGTTGTTAGCTGTCCTTATCCTTGTTTTCTTCCAATGTAATATTGAATAAATCGAGATATATGTATCAGCAGGTGAAGAGAGTTTGAGAAAGTAAATTATACTTGAGTAAACTTCAACTTAGTTTATTCATTGATTGAACAAGAGTATAAATAGATACAACTTTAATAAAGTAAACTAGCTATGCTATGGATAGCAATTATGGCGGCCAACTTGAGTATCTATATGGGCGGCTAGGACTTAGAACCCAATAAAGTAGAAAAGTTATGACAAGTGACATATTAATTATTTATATAATATAATTAATATGTCATGTGTACAAAGAATAAATAATGTGCACAAGTGTTACACAAAGAGTGCTAGAATTGCTAATATTTCAACACCCCCTCAAATCGGGTTGTATATGTTGATATCTGACCAAGTTTGTGACTTAGTCTGCTGAACATAAGAGGTGGAATAGCCTTGGTGAGAATGTCAGCATTTTGGTCTGCTGAGGGAACATACTGGAGTTGAATGATCTTTGCATCAATCTTCTCCTTCAGGAAGTGTCTGTCAATGTCCACATGTTTGGTTTTGTCATGATGAACAGGATCCTCTGCCATGCATAATGCTGAATTATTATCACAACAGAGTGTGATAGGTTGCTGAGTAGGCTGCTGAAGTTCAGTAAGTACTCTTTTGAGCCAAAGAGCTTCACAAATGCCCAAAACAAGTGCCCTGAGTTCAGCTTCAGCACTGCTTCTAGAGACAGTAGGTTGTTTCTTGCTCCTCCAGGTGACAAGATTGCCCCATACATAAGAACAGTAGCCTGTGGTAGACCTTCTGTCTATATGACAACCCACCCAATCGACATCGATGTAAACCTTGATAGATCTCTCGGCAGAGACTTGATGAAGTGCAAGCCTTGGCCAGAGTGGATTTCAAGTATCTCAAGATTCTGCTCACGACATCCCAATGTTGCTCAAGAGGGCAATGCATGAATTGGCTCACCAGATCGACTCCATATGCAATATCGGGTCTTGTATGGGAAAGATAAATGAGTTTCCTACAAGTCTTTGATATTGATCCTTCCTCGGCGGCAATGTCACCATGCATGCGAGGTATTCTCTGGGGTCTCTGGGATACAAAGAGGTTTGCATCCCAAACATGCCGATTTCCTTCAAGAGATCCAAGTACATACTTTCTTTGAGAGACTCGAAATGCCTTTCTCTGTTTCTAGCTATTTCCATACCAAGAAAGTATTTTAGGAGCCGGATCTTTAACTTGGAATACCTTTGCATTAGAGTCTTCAAATGTTGGATCTCAAGAGAGTCATCTCAGATAAGGATGATATCATCCACATATACAATAAGAATAGACCTCTCTCGGTTGGTTGTCTTGATAAACATAGTGTGATCGAGTTGCATTGATGATATCCAGCGGCTTTAACCACGGTAGTGAGTTTTCCAAACCAGGCTCTGGGGATTGCTTCAGAGCCATATAGAGATTTCCTGAGTTTGCATACCTTGCCTTGAGTGTGGGGATTGACAAAACCAGGAGGTACATTCATGTAGACTTCCTCGAGAAGGTCACCATTGAGAAAAGCGTTTTTGATATCCAATTGGTAAAGAGGCCGAGTCAAGTTGGATACCTAGAGAAATCACCACTGAGCGGTGTTAAGCTTTGCTCTTTGGTGCAAAAGTTTCTATATAGTCAATGCCATAAGTTTGAGTGAACCTACATCCACCAATCGGCTTTATACTTGTCAATAGTACCATCGGCATTGTATTTTATGGTGAATAACCATCTCTCTGGTATCTTCTTCTTGCCTTTGGGGAGAGTTGTGAGGTCCCAAGTATGATTATCCAGAGTGCGATCATCTCTGTTTTAACAAATGACCTTCCACTTATCATTTTGAAGGGCCTCCGAATATTTTTAGGAATAGAGTAAGAGTCCAGTCTGTGTAAACATAGCAAAATACAGGAGACAAGCTGGTCAAAAGATAAATAAGTCTGAATAGAATGATCGAGTGCATGATCTTTTCCTTTCCTTAGAGCAATGGGTCCATCATCAATGTCGGTAGGTCTTTGTGGTTCAGCATCTACGAGTCATGAGGGTGTTGAGGCTCGCGAGGCTCAGTTCGGAGCTCTGGGTCGTGAGGGTGCCGAGGTCCAGCAGGCTCTGGGTCGATGAGGTCTTTGAGGTTCGATCTGCTTGAGTCTCGATGGAGTTCTTTGAGGGTTAAGAGTTTGTTGAGGAACAGATTTAGATCAATTTCAATTAGATTTCCATCATGATTGCTTGATGGAGACTTCTTTGTAGTAGGGAGTCCTTTCAAAGAATTTTACATCCATAGAGTTGTAAAATTTCTTTTGATAGAGTGAATAGCATTTGTAACCTTTCTGTCCTTAGCATACCCTAGGAAAATGCACTTGTGAGCTTTGGGATCAAGTTTGCTTACGTGTTGGGCATGGATATAAACAAACACAAGTACAACCAAAGATTTTGGAGGCAATTGGGCAATAAGATGAAAGGGAGTGTGTGGTCAATGAGGGTTTGGATAGGAGTCTTGAAACCTAACACTCTGCTTTGGGAAGCTTTGTTGATTAAGTATGTGGCGATCAATATAGCTTCACCCCACATATATTTTGGAACATTTGTAGTGAACATGATTGATCTGGCCATTTCCAAAGAGTGCCTATTCTTTCTCTCAAGACCCCATTTCTTTGAGGTGTCTCAACACAACTCTCTCGATATGGACAATTCCCTTATTCATCAAGAAATTGCGAGATTAGACTCATAATATTCAAGAGCATTGTCGGTCTTCAAAATTTTAATCTTAATGTCAAAGCGAGTAGAGACCATGTTGTAAAACTCTTGAAAGATGGATCCAACTTGATTTATCCTTCATTAAAAATAACCAAGTGATTACGGTGTGGTCATCTATGAAGGTTACAAACCACCTCTTGCCTGTTATACTTTTCACTCTTGAGGTCCCCATACATCACTTTGTGAATTAAGGTGAAAGGTGTGGATGGGAAGTGAGGTAATTTAGTATACATAGATTTGGTGAGTTTGGAAAATTGACAAATATCACATTGAAGATCATTAAGATTACATCCTTTAAACAATTCGGAATTAAAGACTTTAAATAACCAAAACTTGGATGTCCTAGTCTATAATGCCATAACATGATATTGTCTAGGTTTTGAGTGCAGTGTGAGGCGATTCGGTCTTGATCTTGTCTTGGCGAGGTTGATCACAAACTTGATCCTGGCGAGGGTTTAGCTTGACCAATCACTTTCTGTGAAGAAAGATCTGGAATGTGCACCGATCCTTATCAAAAACAACGGTCCAATTCGGATCTTTAGTGAGTTTCTTGTGAGATATAAGGTTACAATCTAACTTTGGAACAAATAAGACCCCCTTGTAGATATATCGATTAGTAAGTTTAACCTTCCCAACACTTTTTGCATAAGAAAGCAGAACCATCGGCAGATTTTAATTACGTGAATTTGGTTGCATGGCATATAGTGGGTAATGAGGTTTTATTACGAGTCATGTAGGAAGAAGCCCCAGAATCAACAATCCAAGTCTCATTACTAAGAGGTGGCGGAATATACTGTTTTAGCATGAGTGGCCATTTCAAGAGAGGAGCTACCTTCACGATCTTTGAGCAATAAAGGCTTTAAAGCAAAAGAAAGCGAGCATTCAGATGGTTGTCATTCTCCTAAATCAGCGACAAGTGCGCCTTGATTTTCCCTGGTTGGTTTTGAGGTTTTAGAGGATTAGGCTTGCCATGAAGCTTCCGGCAATTGTCCTTGGTGTGATTTGTGCGTTTGCAGTGATCACAGAACAACCTTCCAGTTTTCTCAAGAGGCTTCAGTAAGTCCCAAGTAACCTCAAAGCAGACCTTCACGACATCAAACAGGCGTACCTTGATAGGGTTATCGGCCAGGGGTGTTCAAATGACATGACTTTCCTCCTGCTTTCTTTATGTTTGACCTCAGCAAACATGGATTTGAGATTTGTGGCAAGAATTCTCCCTCTAACATCATCAAGAGTAGGGTTCAGTCTAGTGAGGAACTTGAAGACTCTTTTCTTTTCTATGATGTCCTTATAGAGGCGACATCCTTAACATCATTCCAGGGTGAGTTTCGGCATATCTAAGTGTTGCCATGCCTTAGATAGTTGGTTGAAGTATTGAGTTACTGAGACATATCCCCTTGTCTGCGAGTTTTGAATTTGAGCTTCAAGTTCGTACACTTACGATGTATTGTCTTTCTTGGAGTAAAGATCTACGGCATTGTCCTGATTTCTTTTGCGATATCATACATCATAAAGTTCTCAGCGATCTCTTTTGTCATTGATCTTGTGAGAATGGTCATGACTTGATTATTAGCGGTGTCCCATGCTTCAAATCCCGGGTCATCTTGGTGAGGGGCGGAGTTTAGAGGCGGACGGGTATCCCATCTTACCTTGTCACGAGATGTACATTTTCATGGATCTTGACCACGGCAAGTAGTTGTTGCCATCAAGTCTATGATTTGTATAAGAAGAAGATTGATGACCCCACCGCTTTGAGGCGGTGGGAGTCTCTTGATGAAGATAAAGCTATCGATTCTGATAGACATTTTGGAAAACAAAACTTTGAGTTGAGAGGATTTTAGAACTTCAGTAACCTTGCGCTCTGATACCATGAAGAGAGTTTGAGAAAGTAAATTATACTTGAGTAAACTTCAACTTAGTTTATTCATTGATTGAACAAGAGTATAAATAGATACAACTTTAATAAAGTAAACTAGCTATGCTATGGATAGCAATTATGGCGGCCAACTTGAGTATCTATATGGGCGGCTAGGACTTAGAACCCAATAAAGTAGAAAAGTTATGACAAGTGACATATTAATTATTTATATAATATAATTAATATTGTTGGTCCCTTGAAAAGGCTTTAGTTAAGTTTAGAGGGGGGTGAATAAACTTAACACTTAAAACTTTGGAGTTAACAAATTGCAATTTCAAGACTAACGATACTTGATGAGTCTGCTTTGAGACCTCGATAGCTCTTTGATAAAAGCGATGTCTCTCTTGACATTCGATTTTGCTGAATTTGTGCAGCGAAATAATATCAAAATTAAGCCTTGTTACTTGTTGTTAAATATGTTACTAAGTATTAGATACTCAGTAGTGTATGTGTGTGATTTCAGTTGCTAGATTCAGCAGGTTGATATGAATAATGACTAAGTGCAGAAAATAAATGCATGGTAAGTAAGTAGAGATTTTTATAGTGGTTCCAGGTGATGTAATCCTGACGTCCACTCTTCTCCGTGATGTTGGAGGAAATTCACTAGTAATCTTTGAGTTATCATTACAAAGAATCCTAGGTTGCTTGTCCTTCACCAATAACTATGGTTTCACAAAGCTGAAAACTAAGAGCAGGTAGGATTCTTTGCTCCTAAGTCTTCACTTTGGTCCTTGAAGGGTAGAATTGCCTCTTCACCGGCTCCACCACAAACCAATAGTCTTTCACACCTAACGGATGCTTCTTTGTCTTGGTGAGGTTCTTTATAAAATAAAGAATGAATCAAGTAAATGATTGATTGCGGCGGCTTGATTAGGATGATATAATCAATGACTTGCGGTCTTCAAGTGTGTATGCTTGATGCGGCTTTAACACGTAATGCACTTGAAGAAAATAACTAGATCAGCTGACCTTAAGCTCGAGTAAGTTCAATGAGGTGTTTTTCACTCAATGTTATCACTTGAAGTTTTATACCAAAATTCATCATCTTCTTCTTGAGTTGAAAGTCCTCTATTTATAGGTAGGAATGCATGTGACTTGAATTTGAAATTCAAATGTGACCGTTCCTTGTATTTGTCCCATCCTCACTGCATTCTGTCACTATTCGTAGGGTGACCTTTGTCAGATTACTTTTGTGATCTGATCTGTCCACCCCTTTGACTTGTATCCAATGGATAAAAATATGGATCATCCCAACGTCTTTTTAATCTCAGCCTTTGATTTGCTTGATAAGTCAGAGGTAGTTGGTCGTTCTTATCCATGTAACTTCTCAATAATCTTGAATTAATCGAGGCATATATCAATGAGTTTCATTAGTCTGTCTGTAAAACCAATCGATCTGCTTTGAATATTATATTTTTGTCTGTAAAATATAATGCAGCTGATTCCTTTTATCCAACTTTTATTTGTGAAGTTAGATTACATCATTTTGAAGTATAACTAAGTTCCAAACATCATCCAACTTGTGGAACTTAGACCTTCTACACAAGGTATATGTAATCAGTTTAGGTCATCACAGACTTGCCTAAATTCTGATCCCATATCCTTGACATTAAATACTAAGTTTGATCCCTTAGCCTTCATTTACTGAGTTTGAACCCTCAGTCTTGATCTTGATCTTGATCTAGCAGGTTGCACGGTCATCGACCTATCTACCTCATCGACCTAGACTAGTCTCATTGATAAGCGATCGCTGACCTTTTTACGATGCTTGTTTGATCAAACCTATTTATGAATCAAACTCTAATAAACCTATACATTTTATCTAGACATCTTTTTGCCTTTGCACTATACTTGGTGGTATGGCACTCATCATCAAAGCGAGAAATAAGTCCAACAATTTCCCCCTTTTTGGTGATGATGCCACTACCCTCACCTAATCAGCAAAGCAAAAAGATAAAAACACAAACAGAACAAATTTAGTCAATTCTCATTATAAATATTTGTTCACAATTATTACAACTAGATACAGCAAAGATAAACAATGAAAAGTAGGCGATCTATTGTCTCTTTTCTCTTTCTTGTCTAGCTTTCTCAAACTTGCTCTTGATAGGCTCGATCTCTTCTATCATTTCAACCATCCATTCATTCTCAATAAGTGTAAAGTCAATATAAGAATTGACTTGTTTCCACCAATTCCATGCTTGAGCGGGACAAGATTGATCTGATTCACCTCAAGCCAAACTTCATATCTGATTCCTTAAATTCATTCGGTGAATCTTTTGCTTTTGTAATTGGCGGCACCTTTTCACCTCTGCTACTCCTTACGCCTCTGGTAGATGCTCTTAAAGCTCTAATCCTTGCCTCCCAAAACTTCAAACTCAAGAAAGAGTTAAGACCTTCATGAAATCCCATGTCACGATAGGGTCTCCTTACATTATGAAACTCTTTCTTGTCTTGTGATAGAGATCATCGATAAGTTGCACTCTGCCAGTGCGAGGTTGCCTAAAGGCATTTGTATCATCATCCATCTCTTACGTGCAAAGAGTCTAGCAGCCTCCTTTCTTTGCGGTGATTAGCCCTCTTCCCCTTAGTGACATCATCAACAAAGCGTGAGATGAGGCCATGAATAGCTTCTGTGATACTATCACTCTGTGTAATTGACCGCCATAGTTCGGTTCTAGTATCAAGTGAAGTAATCCTTGATTGCGGGGTCTCTTCCGATCTGTTGATCCTTTCGAGTAAATTTGGGATCGAGCACGGCGAGTTGTTGTGCATTTGCAGGCTCGGTGAGCTTTTCGACAAGCTTGTCAAGTTTTTGATGAACGGATGTAAGTTGATCTTTCAAAAACTTGTCCTTGATGTGTTCCCTTGCTTGATATATCTTACATCATATATCGGATCATTCACGACATTTTGAGTAGATGCAAAGTTTGAAGCAAGCAGTATCGATGAGATTGTCTATTATCATTTACCATCTTCATCAGTTCTTCAAATCTCTGTTCTTGACTGTCCAATTGAGTTCTTAACTGTTGCATATCATTTCTTACAGTTCTTAACTCATTGACAACTTCAATTGGCACTCCACTGGCCATTCTACTATCAGTAGATCCATCAGCAGGCTCCTCAACTCTATATTGTGCTGTTTGTCTGGCGATGACCATGGCTCTACTCATATCTCTCCCCAGGGAGGTCCTTCCTCAACCATTGCACCAAGAACATCTTCAAGGATAGGATCTTGTGCAGGTTCTTCAACAACTCCTTCTTCTCCAAAAATTTGAAATTCTTCATCACTGTAGTTATAGTCAAAGAATTTGCTCATCCTCATTACTGCGATCTGCGACTATCTTTTCCTCTGATGGCCTTGGCTCAAAGAGCTCCACTACTGGCTGACCTCGACAACAACAGGGTTTCCTCAAACCCAAATCAGTTCCAACCTTTGTCCAGTCTTTGTTTGAGACTCAGCTGACTGTACTCTCTGTTCCATTTCTGTGGATTAAATATGGCTTCATTATCCACTTGGAAACCTTCTGCATGACCAATCTTGGTCAGAATCATGGCAGTTTTGGTGAGAATCCCTTCAAAGTCAAATCCACTTTGATATTCAATGGATTCCTCAGAACTAGCACTTGGTTCACTGAAGTCGGTGGTCTTTTCCACATCCAAATCAGCATTCTGTACATCTTCAGGTTGTGCAGTAGGCTCTTCAACATGAAATGTGCTTGGTTCATCAGTCAGCCTACCAGCACTCAATGTAATTCCCTCAGTGATTAGTGCTTCTAGATCATCCATGGTGAGATCTTGTAGATCCTCATCCATTTCTCGATCTCTTGGCCTCGGTGAGATCTTCCAAAGATCGATGGATTGTTGCCACGGATGGTACATGTGTTAGTGCAGCCCCACTTGATTCTCCCGGTCAGGTAGGAAAATCTCTCTACTATCGATGATGAAGAAGAATCATCAGGACCATCTCTTGGATCTCTAAATTGGATACCCTCCTCCTTACATTTGCTCATCAAAGCAGATCCATCGGTCTTGATTGCGGCAAGGTTGTATCAATCGAGATCCAACAAATTTTCCACTCCCAACTTGTCAAAAACCCATTCTTCAAAATCTTTGTCATTGGTTGAGCAATTGGTTTTTGTCTTTTGTAGAACCCAAACTTCCTTTGGAAGTAATCGGCAATTTCTTTGAAGTTTGGGATCCACATACTCTTGATTTTCTTGCTCTTTTCACATGCCTCTCAAATGGCATAAAAGATCTTACGGGAGGCGACTCCGGTAGCTTGTTGACCTCCAAAGGATCCAACAAGCGATTCATGGTATCTTCTGAGATGTTTGAAAGTCGGTGAGTTCTTTGTGATTGTACATTTGTACCTACTACTTCCATCTGTATCACACTTGGTTCCCACGACTTACATGCTCATCGGCAGGTTAGCGACAAGCCGCTCTTCCCCCGAACTATTGCCAAATTTGCGGGGTCTTCAACCAAGTCTCCAATCACCTCTTCAACCACCACAGCGGAGTTCGAGTTCGGTGGTTTCTTTGTGGTTCTTCGAGTGGATACTACTGGCGAGGCTCAAGGTCGGTGAGAGCTGTTGTACATCCTCTCTGATTGCTCAAAAACAACTTTGTTCGACATCGGTGGACTTGATAACTTCTTCATTGGAGGAATCACCGATAACAAGCCGGTGGAATGATAGTTAGAGGCTCACTTCAATGACCTCTTCTTCCTCCTCTCTTGATGCTTCTTCTTGGGCCCTCTGTGCCTCAAAATTTTCAACTCTTTCCCTTGCCATATTTCTTCTTTTGGCAACTTCCTTCATCCTCTTGGATAGGGGTTCATCATCATCATCTTTTTCTAGTCAATTTTCTTTTTCTACTTGCTTCCTTCATTTGTTCTCTAAGAATTTCACCAACAGCTTTTTCTTGAAGCTCTGGCAGGTGATAACCTCCACTTGACCCTCAGCAGACTCAACACGATGCTGTCTTTGTTTCCTTTCTTGTTCTTTTTATTTCAGGGGACGTAGTCTTTCTAACATCGGCACTCTTCTTCCTCTTTCTTTCCGATTTTCTTTGGTGCGGCAGGTTTGATGGAAATCTTCATGGGTTTCTTGAACCTGCTCACCACCAAGATATCACCATCATCTCCATCATCATTATCATCAGCTGACTTCTCCGGCAATTTCTTCATCATCATCAAGTCCAGAATTGCATAATCAATCTCCTTCTTGTATCTAGGCGATTAATATCCACAGGTGCTACATCGAGAATTTCAAGATGATTCAAACAGATCTGGACCATTAATCCTAAGCGGCGGTGCCTTGGACTTCCTCTTCCCTAAACTCTCTTCCTTGGCCACTTTCTTCATATAATGAATAAAGTACCGGCCCTGATCAAACTTCATGCTCCTACAGATGATAATCATCAACTCTATCTTGGGTCCCGATAGAGTGTCCATCTTGCCAAACTAGCCCAAGTATGTTCTTTGCAATGAGCTTGCTCGGCAGATATGTATTCAATACCAATGTGTTTGCGGTTGATGCCGAGAGCGGATTTGATTTTGCATCTGTCTTAATCGATCTACAAACGCCAATTTGTCCAATCCCATTGCTTGGGATTAATGAGCCGTCCACCACTTCAACAAATCCAAAAACTTCCTCTCAGACGGGGAAACTTCAATTTCGCCCATTTACAGTAGTCTTAAATGCTTGATTCCTTCCTTTATTTGAATGTTTCTCGGCCCGACAACATTTGTATAAGAAATTGTGTCGAGTCTTATGTTTAACACATTTTCCGAGACCGACATACCTCCTTATTCTTCGACCAATGTTAATGGCGATTCGATTCTGTTTGCATCTTCAACAAAACCTCTAACACTTTGGCTTGATTCAATTTGTACATCAACTTTTCCGCCATTATAATGAGAAGAATGAGATGAAGAAGATTGAATCTTAAATCTGTTCACACAAAGGTAACGATTGCGATGATAAAGCGATTTGCAAGTAGCGATTCTGGCGAGTAATAGTGCGAATATATAGGCGGTGGGTAGTTGAAAGCTGTCTTTGCGTACATTGAGGTAACCACGATTAATCGAATAAATTTCGTCTTGACACGTGGCCCATTACTCCACCATAACGTTTGTAACCGTTGGATGGTTTAAGCGTGGTAATAATGGATAAAAATAAATATCCCCCAAAGCGCTTTTTGACCTTAATAACTTTGATCGAGTAAAGTTTCCTTGACAAGGTGTCCTCGGCGAGGTGGGCTCGGCGATCTCATTGATAATTTGCTTCAATGACCTGTGACAAAGTGACTCTCTTGAACCTTGTTTTCTCCTTGTTTTGTTCAATTGATAATACAAGATGAAGTTTAACACCAATGGCGATCTGTCAAGTGAGCTCACCCAACATGACAAAGACCAATCCCTTGGCAAATTCATTTGCTCAATTGTTCAAACATAAGTACATGGAATTGTTGATACCAATGACTAATCTGCTAAGTGAGCTCACCCAACATAGCAAAGACTAATCCCTTGGTGAATTCATTACAACTTCTTTGAATATCAGTCAATCTTTATAATTCCAAGTTCGGTCCTTAATTTGGCAAATCTTTCACTATCAAGTGGCTTAGTGAAAATATCGAGCAAGTTGATCTTGATGAGGGATGTATAGAACCACCACATCTTTCTTTTCAACATGATCTCTTATAAAATGATGTCTCACATCAATGTGCTTGGTTCTTGAATGCAAAGCAGATTTTTACGTGATTGCAATTGCACTTGTGTTGTCACACATGATTGGAATTTCCTTTCTTCAATTCCATAATCCCTTAATTGTTGTCTTAGCCATAGTACTTGTGCCTGACAACTTCCAAAGACAATGTATTCGACAGTGGAAGTTGAAATAAAGTCTTTTTCTTTTGAACCAGGAGACCCGTCTATTTCCCATTAAGCGGCAGGTTCTGAGGTGCTTTTTCTATCAATCTTGCATCAAAGCATAATCGAGAATCGAGTAGGATATTACCTTGAAGCTTCCTTCCTTGGAATACCAAATTCCTACTCCCAAAGTCTCTTTTAGATACTTAAGAACTCTTTTGACAAAGACCTAAATGACTTTCTTTAGGTTTGGATTGAAATCTTGCACAAACACCTACAAGAAAGGATATATCAGTCTCACTGGCGTGAGTGAGATCTGATGCCAGACTTCCTATCATCCTTCGTACAAAGTCGATCAACATCTTTGCCTTCTTTATCTTCATCCAATCGATGTTTGTACTCATAGGAGTTGAGCTCTTAGTCTTTATTTTCCATACCAAATTTCTTGACAACTCTTTGGTATACTTGGTTTGATGAATGAAGATTCCATCTTTCAACTATTTAACTTGCAATCCCAAGAAGTAATTCATTTCTCCCATCATACTCATTTGGAATTTGCTCTTCATTAGATTTGCAAACTTTTCACAAAGTAAATCATTCTCGAGAACCAAAAATTATGTCGTCCATATAAATTTGTACCACAGGTGTTGTCCCCTTCACCGATTACGAAAAGTGTCTTGTCAATGGTCCCTTTTGTAAAACCATTGTCCACCAAGAATTGAGATAGAGTCTCATACCAAGCTCTTGGTGCTTGTTTGATCCATAAAGTGCCTTGTTGAGTCTATACACTTTATCTTCTTGATCTTTGACTTCAAATCCAGAGGTTCTTTGAACATACACTTCCTCCTCTAGGATACCATTCAAAAATGCACTTTTGACATCCATTTGATATACTTTGAAGTTCTTGTATGCAAAGCATGTGCCAAAAATAATCGATAGCTTCCAATCTTGCTTGGTGCATAAGTCTCATCAAAATCTATTCTTACGCTTGAGAATAGCCTTTTGCAACTAGTCGGCCTTATTCCTAACAATGGTACCAGATTCATCAAGTTTATTTCTCGTATACCCATTTAGTACCAATGATATTTGCATGACTTGGCCTTTCAACTAGTGTCCAAACTTGATTTCTTTCAAATTCATTTAATTCTTCTTGCATAGCAATTATCCAATCTGGATCGAAATTGCTTCTTCAACAACTTTGGGTTCCATTTGTGAAAGAAAACAAGTAAACATGGCTTCCGGTTGTCTTCTAGTCCTCACACCTTCTTTGTACATTGCCAATAACTTGTTCACAGGTGATTCCTTAACCATTGTGGATTTTGGTTATTTTGATTTTCAGAATATCATCTTGATGGGGGCTCTTGTAGTTTCTTCTACTGGGGTCGTGCAGATCCTTGAATTGCTTGGTTGTTGCATCGATAACATTGTCACAGAGGTGTTCAAAGTGAGGGGCGATGTCGAAACTTTTAAGTCATTGAATCTTTCCAAAACTTCAACACAATCTGGATCGGTGATTTGTTGATTTTAATGAGTTCACACTTTTATCTTCCATACCAAGTAAACTTAGGTTCATCAAACACAACATTGATTGTTTCTTCATGTTTCAGATGTTCTTTTGTTCGAAGACTGAATGCTCACTGATGAAGAATATCCTAAGAAAATTCCTTCATCGATTTTGGTTGGAATGTTTTCAAGTGAACTTTATGATTTAGAATAAAACATTTGCTTCCAAATGGGTGAAAATAGGATATATTAGGTATCCTTCCATTCCGGATCTCATAAGGTGTCTTGACACTTCTTGTTTCTTGATGTTCTATTTTGTGTATAGCATGTTGTATTTCTTGCTTGAATTAATATCTTTTCGGTAGCAATGCTTCACAAATCATTGTTCTTCTGCTTCCTTTAATGTCTGTTTCTTCTTTCAAGAACCCCATTTTCTTTGAGGTGTACCAACAGCAATGACAAGTTGATGAAGTACACCATTACATTCACAATATTCTCTTATAACTTTGTTGAGAAATTCAGTACCACTGATCGATCTAATCTTTATGATTTGTTAAACTTTTATCATTTTGTAATCTCTTCAAAAGATTAGGCAAGCTTTGGAGTGTCTCACTTTTCTTGTTCATGAATATCACCCAAGTGTATCTAGAGAAAAATCATCCACAACCACTAAGGTGTATTTCTTCCCTGTCACACTTGTTGGAGTTATTGGTCCAAAAGATCCATGTGCATAAGCTCCAACACTCTGTTAGTTGATTGTTTAGTCTTTGACTTGAAACTTGACTTTATCTGTTTACCTGGCGACATGCATCACGAGATAGCATCCTTCTTGAATGTGATCTCGGGTAAACCAACCACTAACTTCTTCTTCACTGGCCGATTAATATCATCAAAATTTAGATGATTTAACTTCTTGTGCCATAACCAATTGAGTTGATTTGGTATGCACAATCAGTGAGTTCACAGGCTCGATAGACCAATCCACAACATACATGTTCATTTGCCTTCTACCAGCAAGTACAACTTGATCACCTCTTTCACTAATGACAATACGATTGTTTTTGTCAAAAGTGACCTTGTATCCCATATCACGAGAATTGTCGGTGCTCGGCAAGTTGTAATCGATCCTTCCACATATGCAACATTCTTGATTGTAAGTCCATTTACGATAGGTGTGCCATATCCTCTTGTATAGCAGTGTATTTTTGTTGCCAAAATTCACCTTTGGACCATCTTTTGCCACAAAGTTTGTAAGACAATGCTTATTCTTTGTCATGTGTCCGGAACATCCTTTGTCAAAGTACGGACACCCTACAAAACAAAGTTAATGCATTTTAGGTACCCAAAAACTGTTTGGGTCCATAGTGGTCGATGGCAAGCATGACCCTTGGTATGTTTCCATAAGGTCTTCTCCTAAATGTGTCATACTTTGGTTCATACTTTGGTTCATACATGTATTCCACACATCCATAAGTTCTAACGATGAGGTTGTGTAGGAACCACATATGTTTTACGGCCTTTTGGTACATAATCTTTGTTTGAAATGATTCTTGTTATTAGAAACATTTGCATAACCATAGGTGTCTTTGTCTATTAGGAACGAATACTGTAATATGGAGTCTCTTTGAGGTCTTGTGTAAGTCCTCTCTTTGATTCCATTGCCTAGGTTTTACCCTAGTGGTATGGTTATCTTGATTGTTTCTAACATTAGATGCTGAGAATATTCCAATCATTATCGAGGAGCAGTCTACCTTTCCCACGAGATAAGTATCCCTTGAATGATCAACATTTTTGGATTTAGGATTCTTATTCTTGGAATATTTCTGTTTCTTTCCCTTCTCGTGGTCAATGAGACTTGGTAGCAGTGCGCTATCGTGACTTAGAAGATCAAGTGATCTATTTTTGGATTTATTCTTTTACTAGAGTGTTGACTTTCGAGACTTTTGATTTTGCTTCTTTGAGGCATTCTCATTTGGTTTCTTGCTTTGCAGAAATTTTGCTGGGAGATGGATCTAGTGCGAGGCACAAACTTAGGACCACCGGTACTAGGTTGATAACCTTCATGGATCCACTCTTGTTAGATTCTTGAGTTCCAAATCCAAGCCAGTTCTATCTCCATAAGGCTTTCTGATTTGTATGCGATATTGGAGCAAGATGGTTCAAATAGATTCGAGAGGTTGCTTTGGAAGTTCAAATGAGACTTATCTTTGATTCATCCAACATCTTTTCCTTACCTTTGAAAACCCTTAATTGACTTTCAATCTTCCAACTTTTAACTCAAGAGCCTCTCTTTTCGGCCTTCACAATCTCATAACCAGATTGTATTATCCTTAGTTGATTAAGGATGGCATCCAAAGTCTCATTGTTGTCAGAATTTCTAGGATTTGAACCACAAGTTGATTCACAATCACTTCCAGCAGGAGTGTTTATAGATCTGATGTTGTATACCTCCTCGATTTCATCCATGTTGGCCATCAAAGCATAGTCCTCCATATCAGCAACCAGTGCTGTGTCATCTGATTCATTTCCTTTTTCAGATCCCACTTCATATCCTGATTCATCCTCAGCAACCATAGCTTTCTTGCCATGTCTCCTTTGTTGACTCTTGGTCTTGATGAGTGCGGACAATCAGTCTAAAATGTCCAGGCTTAACTACAGTTGAAGCGAGAGATAATCGAGTTCCTTGCCTTGTTTCAACTCAGGGCAATCAGTGCGAAGTGTCACTGGTTTCTTGCAATGAAAGCATAGATAGTCATTATCTTTCTTTGGTTCTTCTTTCCTTCTTTCAAGTAGGCCTCTTTGTGAAATTTCTTGTAGGGGCCTTTCCGGTCTTCATCATTCGATTTTCTTGCTCGGTAGGGCAATTTGCTCTTGCATTTCATCTAGCATATCATCTGTCCTCCCGATGTTTCTTCATGATGTGAAGCGAGCCAATGCGATGGTCTTTGGCTCTTCCTTTTCGATTCAGCACTAGCTTCTTGCTAAATTCATAGGCCTTAAGATCGAGAGAACAGTTTGAAGGTGTCTTCTTCATGCGACTTTCTCATTTCTTCAATTGCGATCACCTTCATTTTCCAAACATCTCTTGCGGGTAAAGCTTCCAAGATTTTGGTGTTTACTTCCTCTTTTGAATAACTTACACTCGTGCAGAGTAAGTTCATCTAAGATTGCATTGAATCGGACTCCATTTGCTCAATGGTTTCATTAGGTGGTGATAACGGAAAAATTCACCGTTATTTTATAACTTTTCAACCCGTTTCGATATCATTTCGAGTATTTTTATATCGATTCGAGTCATTAATTCCTATGTTTCATCTAAATATGTTAGTAGTAGTTATTATATAAAATATCGTATTTTTAGCGTGTTTTATAGTTTTGTACCGGTTTAGTAACGGTGTGTCGTGTCGGAGTTACGTTTGGTATTTTGGTGGTTTATTGCGAATTATAGGTTAACCAAAATCCCGAGTAACGACACGCGTTTGAGGCCTAAAAGAGGTGTTTTTAGGGATATAAGAGTGTGCCACAAGCTTAAAAGGTCAAGTGGATCGGTGGTTCGTGAGTGTCACTAACGATTTATATCTTCGACGAACCAATGGCCCATTAAAACGGCATTTTCAGAGGAGGTGGCCTTAATGAAAGTTGTAGATCTTTGATAGAGCTTTCCAACGCATTTTGAATCATGTTAATTGGAGGTCTACAACTCAAGTTATGACCAAGTGGCTAATCGATTCGTATCAAGTAAAATGTCGTAAAAGCGACACGCGTAATGGAAATGGCTCATCAAAAGCGACATTTTCTGAAGAAGTGTCCTTCATAAAAGTTGTATATCTTCCAGAACTCTTTCCAATGGATTTTGAATCAAGTCAATCGGACTTCTACAACTTAAATGGTGGTCAAGTGGCTAATTGATTCAATTTAAGTAAAAATCCCGCAAAAGCGTTCGGAGTATGAATTTGCTTATCAAGACGGCGTTTTCTGGAGAAGAGTCCTTCATGAAAGTTGTAGAGTTTTCGAGACCTTAATTTTGGCATTTCGTTTGCAATTTTTGGAGGTCTACAACTCAAGATCACGGATTTTACAAGTTTTAATTACATAAATATAATCAATCGATCCTTCGAGAATCATGCTTTGAGTCATAAGCAATGATGGTACCCGGACTAGTCGGCTATGACCCGGCCTGGGCCGGCCTTCAACCTTTTTTATATATATGAGGACATCAGCAGAGCGAAGGAGGCACCATTTTTATATATACACTCTGTGTATATATATATATATCTATCTCCTCGCTTTTTTTTAGTAATGACCTTATGCGGAATAAATTTAGTAATAGTAGTATCGTTGTAATGCTCGGAAATTATCGGTAGCTCTCGGTGTGGTTGTAGTCGTTGTAATGTCGGAAGAATACGAGATCTGAATCAAGAATTGTAATGTCGGGTAATTTTATATATATATGGATCTCGTTCCTTTCATCTTCTTCATCTCTTTTCTTTTGTATTTTCATCTCGTTTGGGCCGTGTACATATATATATAGATATATATATATATGTCTACGTATGTGTATATATATATATATATATATATATGTTTTATATAAATTAATTAAAATACCGTTGTAATAGTATAGTTATCAATAGTTCGTTGTTTCGATTTTTTATTTACTTTTACGCATTTTACTTACGCATTTTATTTACGCACTTATATATATATATATATAGTATATTTACTTTTACGCATTTACTTACGTATTTATTTACTTTTACTATATATACGCACTTATATATATATATATATATATATATATAGTATATTTACTTTTATGCAATTATATATATTATTAGCTATATAACTATATATTTATATATATAAATATATATATGTACTTATAAAAAATGAATTCGCTTTTACTTTCCGTCATTAATATAATTTCCATTAATCATTCCGTTATTATCGTCAAAATGAATAGCTAAGCGTCGTATAGTCGAATTATGTAAAAGCAGTAAAAGCATACTAAAGGGGATTAAGCGGGAGTTGTGTAGCGCGTAAAATAATGTTTTAATGATTAATCCACGTCCTAAAACTTAATCGAACGTCTTTGAATTAAAGCGATCATTTAGTTTCTTTGTCACACATATCGAACCTATAAATGTATTTTGCGGTGAGATGTGGGAAAAAAGGGTTTTAGGATCGTTGCGTAGATTCGGCCTAGTTGTTAGGACCGTTTCCAATCTGAGAGGTTTGTCATCGTTGTTCGGCGACTCTAAGAGCGTAATCATGTTAGGTTAATCGGTTTTCTAAAGGAAAATTAATTAACTTCACATAGGGTGTTAGTGAGAGTTGTTGAGATCTTGACACCGAATTAGGAGTTGGCACCCGTGGATGTCGTTAAAATTCTTGTGGAAAGGAAGGTTGGTTAAAACACGCTCCTTGTCAAGTCTTCCTTCAGGGGTAAAAATAACTCGTTGGATCATAATTCGGCTATACCTTTTAATAACTAGAAGCGCAACCGTTAGCTAATTTTTACTTTCGCACTAGTGTAATATCTCTCCACCGCAATCTTGACCTAAACCAAGTTCTCGTCGACTTTGGTACTTAAGCGTTGTTCCTGTGGATTCGACCTTGCTATCACTATACTCTTTGTTGATTCGATACTCACGTCGGTTAAAGTTAGCGATTAGTTATTTTGCTATCAAGAATTTTTGGCGCCGTTGCCGGGAATACTACGTTTGATATCTTGTAAGTTGACCGAAAGCCAGGCTTAGAGTCGTTTTATTTTAGTTTTGTTATCAAGTTTTTTTAGTAGATAGGTTTTGTTCTACTACTGTTTCCATATCCTTTTCATTTCTTATCATCGAGGTTGGGTGATGGATTCTCGGTGAATTCCACTGCTGGAAGCAAAAAAAAAAAAAAAAAAAAATCCGAAACCTCGTGATTTAGGTGTTGGTGTTAAATCTTGGTTTATGACTCGAAGTTCTAAAGAACCTCTCATCGAACCCATCGAAGAAATCGAAGCTTACGCACGTCATAGAAACAGTCAGCGCCGAGGAGAAATCCTAGTCGCTAGTCCGAACCCTTTGTTTGAAGAAAGAGAGACATTAGAAAGATCACTTTCTAATTCCTCTGCAGAAATGGACGATATAATAACTAGAAAAAACGGTAAGGATCCCAGTGATGAACAGACTCTACAGGGGCAAACCTCAACCACTACTGGTGGTAATGCAACAGTACCTTTGCAAACTCCACCGAGGACCCCTCGTCATGAACCACTGAGAGAAGACAACACAGGGCTACGTCAGTTGGGATCTGCACAGTTTAATCAGAGGCCAGGGATTGGACAATACAGAGTAGGACAAGATGCTCAGGATACACAGGACTTCAGACCCGAATTAGACCAAAGAAACGGTAAATCGAGTACTTCGGATGCTAGAGATGCAAGGAAATCATGGGGTTCCAAAACCCGTATAACCCGTATAATCTACCCCTCGGCGACCGGTTTATCAAACAATACATGGCTCGGCAAGCACACGAGGGCGAGGGTTTGTCGAGATTATGTCACTACCCCACAGGAAGTTATAGGGCATAACCCAATTAGGGTACCCCAATTAATGCAAATAACATGGATATTAAGCAAAATATTTTGAACATGTTGGGGAACATGCCTTGTTCCATGGGAAGTCGGCCGAGAACCCGAGCGACTTTACGGATCACTTTCTCCGGATCTGTGGGACAATGAAATATAACGGGGTGAGTGATGGCGGTAAAATTAATAGTTTTTCCGTTTGCATTAAGAGAGAGCTGCTAAGGATTGAGTGCGACTCTTTACCAAATGACTCGTTACATCGTGGTGGCGTAACAAGAGTATTCTGAAAAAGTACTTCCTCTCGGCGAAGATTCTAGATTTGAAGGAAGGAATCTCTTCGTTTGACGGTCTCGAGGAGAGACACTAAAAGAGACTTATGAGAGATTCGAGGGTTCTTTGAAGAGATGCCCTCCACACGGTTTCTCTACGGTGGAGCAAGTTATTATATTATTCGGGGCCTTAGAGCCGATGGACCAAAACAATTTGAATCCGCAAGCGGTGGAGATATTATGAATCTACCACGGAACAAGCAATGAGACGAGATAGAAAATGCGGCGAGATGGAGAAGGACAATGGGGATCGGCGGAGAGAAAGAAGAAGAAAGCCCCAATGGAAAGTGTAAAGTCACTGAAAGAGGAACTCGATCGAGAATCTGCCATGCATGACAAGATGCAAGAAATGGTACTAAAGATGGACCGAATGGAGTCAGAAAGAAAGAAGACACATCAGTGCCAACTCGTGGAGGTGGACATTACGCCATAGAATGTGCATCATTGAAAAATCCACTTATCCACAACGGTTGGCGCCTACTCGATTACAACAACGATCGGCAATCGGAATGACCAACAATGAATGAATGTCTATGCGATGGGACGAGATGGATATGAATCGGCAAGAGTTTGGCGACAACGGTGGAACCAAAACTTTAATAATCGGCAAAGGGCCACAATTGGATTATGGTATGAATGATGGTTCACAACAATATGATGTGAATTATGTTGGACAAGGTTGGAATCGAAGCGAGAATCGAGGTGGAATCGAACAATAATCGAGAACCAAGGTTTTAGGCAAAACCAAAGCTCATACAACCGACCTTGGAATCGAAATTCCCGAATCGAGTTCACACGAATCAAAACCAAGGATACTATCGAATAGTCGAATCCACGATTTCGATCCACAAGGCCAACGAAGCGAGCGGAACCGAGAATCAAGGTTGGAATCGAATCAAGGTCGACAAAACAATCGAGAATCGGCAAGTGAGCCGACCGGCGTTGAGAAGTAATAATCGGCACCTATCAACATCCAAGCGCTCATCTCGCACGAGAACAATCAAAGCAATCAACAACCAAACAATTACGGTGTCGAGAAGATGACCTTTGAGATACTCACGGAGAAATTAGGCAGGAATGTTTACGAGTTAAATAAGAATGCTATAGAGCAAAAGTGGTCACACATTACGCCATTCGAACTTGGAGACCCAAGTAGGTCAAATAACCGACACACTCTAAAGACAAATCTAAGTGGTGGACTCCCGAGTAACTTTGAGAGGAACCCAAAGGATGTGAATCTTGTGTTCACACGAAGTGGTAAAGAGGTCGGGCTGAGTGACAAAAAGAAAGAATTGTGGGTCAAGAGGCGTAAGCCGCCGAAAGGCGAAAGAGAAAGCGGTTGGATTGTGAAGGAGCTATGTATGGTGAAGTCGAGATCGAAGATTCTGGTGGCAATATAAATGAGAGAATGGAAGCAATGAGGAAAGAATTGGAAGCCACGAAAAGGCTTTGTTTGAGGCAAATAAGAAAGCATTGGAAGAAGGCGACACCGAAGAAAGACTATGTGGTCTTGGACATCAAAGAAGAAGAAGCCTCACCGCCTAAAGAAAGAGGAAAGAAAAGCAGAATTCCTCCTCCTCCCACGATTTTGATGTTAATACTTTACCCTATCCTCTAAAGGAACCAGAAAGGACATCGACCTGAGGGTCGAGCAAAATTTCTGAATCTTTTAAGGAAGGTAGAGATGAATATTCCCCTATTAGAGGCAATTTGAGCATTCCCCATACTTTAAGTTTTTGAAAGGAATGTTGTCAAGTAAGGAGAAGATGCAGCAGATGGTGCATTTGAGTGAAGAATGTTACGCAATCTTTGAAAATAAGATACCTCCCAAGTTACTGAGGATAGAGGTAGCTTTACCATCCCAATTACCATTGAGAAGCTGTGTTTAAAAATGTGCTATGTGATCTAGGGGCTTCGTGAGCTGATGCCTAGAGGAGTTTATGAGAAATTGGGATTGGGAGCGTTAGAGCCAAGCTGGAATGACCTTACAGGATGGCGAGATAGGTCTGTTAGGAAACCTCAGGGGTAGTGAAGATGTGTTGAGTGCAGGTAGACAAGTTTGTTTTCCCGTTGACTTTGTAGTCTTAGATATGGATATGGATTCTAAAACCCCACTTTTGTTAGGTCGACCTTTCTTGAACACAGGAGAGACCTTGATAGGCGTTAAGAGGAGAGATTATACTACAGTCGGGAAAGAGAGTGTAGCCATAAATGTGTATAAGGCAATGAAGCATCCTAATGATGAAAAGAGTGATTGTTTTTACTGTTGATGCTATATATCCTTGTATGGAGCACACTAACTGCGAGGATACCAAGAACCAATGGAAGAATGCTTGATGAAGTCAAGCACCGCAGAGATGATGATCCACAAATGAGGGTTCGGGGTATATCATTTGGAGGCAACTCCTTTTGTCGACGCAAGTGGAATAAGAAGCTAGAGCTCGGTTTGACCGGCAATTTGCCAAAGCCGTCAATCGAGGAACCACCTCTTGATCTAGAGAGTGAAGCCACTTCTAAGCATTTAAAGTATGTGTTTTTAGAACTGATGAATTACTTCCTCTTATTGTTTCATACGCACTAACCGTTTTGCGAGGAAGCTAAGTTGATCCACGTTCGAAAAAACACAAAAAGTCCCGGATGGAAGATGGTTGACATAAAAGGGATCGATGCGGATATACGCAAGCACAAGATCATTACGGAAGAAGATGCCAAGCCGGTCGAGCGATTTGAGAGACGACTAAACCCACATATGCAAGAAGTGGTGAGGAAAGAGCGTGGTGAAGATGCTCGAGTTAGGGATAATCTACGCAATCTCCGGCGGTGAATGGGTGAGCCCCACGCAAGTCGTGCCTAAGAAAGGAGGCATTACAGTTGAGCTTAATGAAAAGGTGTGCCTATTCCTACTCGTTTGAATTCTTGGTCACGGGGTTTGTATTGATTTTCGCATGCTAAATGATAAGACTAGGAAAGATCATTTTCCCTACCCTTTATTGATCAAATGCTAAGCGTCTAAGTGGTCATGCATTTTACTGCTTTTTGGATGGTTTTAGTGGCTATTATCAAATTCACATCGATATACATGACCAGGATAAAACTACTTTCACATGTCCGTATGGCACCTTTGCATTTAGAAGAATGCCGTTTGGGTTGTGTAATGCACTGCGACATTCCAACGATGCATGATGGCCATCTTTCTTTGATATGATAGAGCATTTCATGGAAGTTTTTATGGATGACTTTAGTGTTTTTGGTGATACTTATGATGAATGTTTGTCGAACATTGATAAGGTGCTTTCACGTTGTGAAGAGACAAACTTGGTTTTAAATTGGGAAAAGTGTCATTTCATGGTAGCGAGGGAATTGTTTTAGGACATAAGGTATCGGGGAAAGGAATAGAGGTCGATAGAGCAAAAATAGAGGTAATTTCTAAGCTTCCTATGCCTACGAATCAAGACTCTACGTTCATTCTTGGGACATGCAGTTTTTATCGTAGATTCATTCCGAGTTTTTCCACATTGCTAGACCTCTTACTCTTCAATTGATAAAGGAGCCCCTGTGTTTTTGATGCGGCATGCCTAGATGCTTTTCGAACCCTAAAGAAACTTCTTACTTGGCTCCTATCTTAGTAGCTTTGATTGGTCTAAGGGTTCGAAGTGATGTGTGATGCAAGTGATTATGCCGTAGGAGCTGTCTAGGTCGGAAGATTGACAAGTTGTTTTAGCCTATCTACTATGCGAGTCATACCATGAACTCGGCTCAACAAAAGTATGCCTGGCGAAAAGGAACTTTTAGTTGTTGTTTTTGCTTTCGATAAGTTCGGTCATACTTGGTTGGATCGAAAGTGATAGTTCACGACCATCTTTGCGTTGAGATATCTATTTGCCAAGAAGGATGCAAAACCACGCTTGTTGAGGTGGATATTGCTTCTTCAAGAATTTGACGAAATTAAGAATCGAAAGGGTGTGAGAGCGTAGTAGTGACCACCTCGGTAGGATGGAGCAGGAGACAAGAAACACTCTATTAGGGTTGAAATTGATGATCATTTTCGGGATGAAGCGGTTGTTAAGTAGTGAATACGATGCTCCCGGTTAGAGAGGAAATTTCTGAGAGAGGAAAGAATGGGAACCCTTGGTATGCACCTTTTGTTAATTATTACAGTGTGGATTTGTAGATCCCGAGTTTGATGAAAACGAGAAAAGAAGTTTTTAGTGAGGTAAACCGATATGTGTGGGAAGATCCCTTAATTTTTAGGCTATGTCTTTGATGGAATCTGAGGAGATGTGTTGATGAGCGGTGAGATAGTGAGTATTCTCTCGTTTTGCCATGATAAAGAGGCGGTGGCCACTTCTCGGGCGAGAGAGAACAGCGTAAAGGTGTTACAAAGTGGGGTCTCTCTTGCCTACTATTTTCAAGGATGCATATGCTTATGTTAAGATGTGTGACGCTGTCAGCGCTCAGGAAGGATTTCAAGAGAAATGAGATGCCCCGAAACCGATATTAGTGTGTGAAGTATTTGATATATGGGGATTAGACTTCATGGGACCATATCCGTCTTCTTTCGGGAATCGAGTACATTCTTGTCGCTTTGTGATTACGTTTCAAAGTGGGTTGAGGCAATTGCTTCACCCACTAACGACAAACATGTAGTCATAAAATTTCTTAAGAAACATATTATATCCCGGTATGGAATACCTCGAGCAATAATCGGTGATAATGGAAGTCACTTTGCTAATAGAGATTTCAATAAGCTTTTAATGAAGTACTGGGGTCACTCATAAGTTAGGAAGCGCCTACCATCCCAGGACTAGTGGCCAAGTAGAGGTGTCAATCGAGGAATTAAAAGAATCTTGGAGAAGAGGCAGTAAATTCTAACCTTAAGGATTGGTCAAAGAAGTTAGATGATGCACTTTGGGCACACCGAACTGCATTCAAGACACCAATAGGTATGTCACCCTACATGCTCGTTTTTGGCAAGGCTTGCCATCTCCCGTAGAGTTAGAACATAAGGCCTATTGGGCGATTAAGAATTTAAATATGGATGACGATTAATCGGTGAAAGAAGGATGGCCCTGATTAAGCGAGTTAGATGAGTTTCGCCTTCAAGCTTACGATTGTTCGTGAAATATAAGGAAAAGACCAAATTGCTTCATGATAAGTTTATCAAACCTCGAATTTTCAGCGTAGGTGATGAGGTCCTTTTCTATAATACTCGCTTCCATTTATTTCAAGGCAAACTTAAGTCAAGGTGGTCGGGGACCATATACGGTATTACGAGTTTTCGACTCAGGAGCCATCGAGGTAACACATCCGAAGCATGGAGCGTTCATTGACGAACGGCCTTCGTCTAAAAAAGTATAAGAAGTTACCATTCGATGAGGCTCTTGAAATTGTGCATTTGGTGATCCGAGCCTTGTTAAATCATTTACGAATCTTAGTCGAGCCAACGACGTTAAACAAAAGCGCTACCGGGAGGCAGCCCGTTAATAATAATAATAATGATAATTTGAATAAGCCTAGTCTTAATGAAATGTAGAATCTGTATGAAAGATGAACACAAAGCACAACCAAGTCTCAGGATGAATGTTTGAATTTCATTAAGAGGGAATGATTAGGTGGTTATCCGAAAATCGATGGAGCAAAAGATAAAAATTCAAATGTATCATTTCTTGGACTTAGGTTATAGAACCCTTGAGGATCTGGGTATAAAAGACTCAATACTCTTTCACACATTTCATTTTATGATCTAGTCTGTTTCAAATTTCTGGTCGTTGTAGTATAGTGGTGAGTATTCCCGCTTTAATAAAACTGTGTGTAATAAAAAAAATGAAACTAGGAATAGCTGACATGACTACGATAAATGATTATGTGATACTCTCTATGATACGTATATGCTTAGATGTTCTGTGCTTTACCCGTGTGGGTTATTTTTTTTTCCATCTAAAGCTATTATATTGCCTATCGAATTTTCTGACGTGACAGGGCCATTATCTTATTATTCCCATATCCCTATTGCATACTTTTGCACGAGGACCATGTCCCGTGTTGGCTTTGTTTTGTTTGTTTTGTTCTGAGGGATTCGGGACGTGCTTTCTCATGGCTGTTACGGGATTTGATAGCATCTTTCTGCCAAGTTTATAAGCTAAGTTCTCTTCTCTATCTCACTCAATATGTTTAAGGATAATGCAAAATCGTAAGTGGGGGGTAGAGTCGAGGATGGTCTAGAAATGGCAGTAAGTGTTTAAACCCTTAGTTGTTGATCTTTTTCGAGCATTATTTAGTTGATTAAAATAATTTTTATAAGGTATATATTTCATGGATTTAAAGATGTAATGATCAAATTGGATATGTATAACCAACGTGAACCGTAAGTGCATTGTAATTCCAAATATATTTGTGTAACATGAATTCCTTGTTCACGTAAGCTGTGATATTGAGCGAAAATTTTAAACTGTATCCATTCAGTATCCTAGTGGTTATTCTAGAGACAATAGCAGTAACTTAGTACCTAACTTTTGAACATGTACTGTGAATATCTGAAGGTTTGAATGTGATAGAAAGAATGTCAAAATAAGATAAACTATATATATGTCGGTTGTAGCTACCAATGATTTGAGTGCGGTAGGGCGTTATCACGAAGCGTCTATACCACTATGAGGTTTAAAAGCTCCCGATCGCTCGATGATGATTGTAGTCCGGCTAGGGTGTTATCACGAAACATCCTATTCTTTGGGAATGAGGCATAAGCTACACAAAAAAAAAAAAAAAAAAAAAAAAATTTAGATAGGTATTAATGTATTCAATCTCACCTCATGACGCTTGCAAGATAGTCGATTTTGGCAATGAGTTCGGATATGTTAGTATTCTATGAAAAGAAAAAAAAAATAATAATAGAAAAGAAAAGAAAAAGTTGGTTGAAAACTTAGTTATCTTCTGACTATCCCCAGTATAAACTAAATGATATGCATTAGGGATTATCCTAATAAGTACACGGGAGGACTGTGTGTGGAATTATTCACGCTATACCTAGGAAAGTTGTTAGGATTGTCTGAATGGATACTAGTGCGTTTGCTTGATTTATTCAAGAGAGGATAGTGGAAATTGAAAAGGCTTGTCACACACACTCTGTTATACAGTTATATTGAGGTTAACGCCTGGTTATAATTCTAAAGGTTATATCATTTGGTTGTTCCTTACATCTTATCTTTTTATGAATTTTTCCTTCATTCATTTTTATTTTATCGCTTGTTTTGCTCGAGGACGACCAAAAGCTAAGTAGGGGGTTGTGATAACGGAAAAATTCACCGTTATTTTTATAACTTTTCAACCCGTTTCTGATATCATTTCGAGTATTTTTATATCAGTTCGAGTCATTAATTCCTATGTTTCATCTAAATATGTTAGTAGTAGTTATTATATAAAATATCGTATTTTTAGCGTGTTTTTATAGTTTTTGTACCGGTTTAGTAACCGGTGTGTCGTGTCGGATTTACGTTTGGTATTTTGGTGGTTTATTGCAGAATTATAGGTTAACCAAAATCCCGAGTAACGACACGTTTTGAGGCCTAAAAGAGGTGTTTTTAGGGATATAAGAGTGTGCCACAAGCTTAAAAGGTCAAGTGGATCAGTGGTTCGTAGTGTCACTAACGATTTATATCTTCGACGAACCAATGGCCCATTAAAACGGCATTTTCAGAGGAGGTGGCCTTAATGAAAGTTGTAGATCTTTGATAGAGCTTTCCAACGCATTTTGAATCATGTTAATTGGAGGTCTACAACTCAAGTTATGACCAAGTGGCTAATCGATTCGTATCAGTAAAATGTCGTAAAACGACACGTAATGGAAATGGCTCATCAAAACGACATTTTCTGAAGAAGTGTCCTTCATAAAAGTTGTATATCTTCCAGAACTCTTTCCAATGGATTTTGAATCAAGTCAATCGGACTTCTACAACTTAAATGGTGGTCAAGTGGCTAATTGATTCAATTTCGTAAAAATCCCGCAAAACGTTCGGAGTATGAATTTGCTTATCAAGACGGCGTTTTCTGGAGAAGAGTCCTTCATGAAAGTTGTAGAGTTTCTCGAGACCTTAATTTTGGCATTTCGTTTGCAATTTTTGGAGGTCTACAACTCAAGATACGGATTTTACAAGTTTTAATTACATAAATATAATCAATCGATCCTTCGAGAATCATGCTGAGTCATAAGCAATGATGGTACCCGGACTGGTCCGGCTATGACCCGGCCTGGGCCGGCCTTCAACCTTTTTCTATATATATGAGGACATCAGCAGAGCGAAGGAGGCACTATTTTTATATATACACTGTGTATATATATATATATCTATCTCCTCGTTTTTTTTTTTTAGTAATTGGCCTTATGCCGGAATAAATTTAGTAATAGTAGTATCGTTGTAATGCTCGGGAAATTATCGGTAGCTCGGTGTGCATTTGTAGTCGTTGTAATGTCCGGAAGAATACTGAGATCTGAATCAAGAATGACATGTAATCGGGTAATTTTATATATATATGGATCTCGTTCCTTTCATCTTCTTCATCTCTTTTCTTTTGTATTTTCATCTCGTTTGGGCGTGTGTATATATATATATAGATATATATATATATGTCTACGTATGTGTATATATATATATATATATGTTTTATATAAATTAATTAAAATATACGTTGTAATAGTATAGTTATCAATAGTTCGTTGTTTGATTTTTATTTACTTTTACGCATTTTACTTACGCATTTTATTTACGCACTTATATATATATATATATAGTATATTTACTTTTACGCATTTACTTACGTATTTACTTTTACGCACTTATATATATATATATATATATATATATAGTATATTTACTTTTATGCAATTATATATATTATTAGCTATATAACTATATATTTATATATATAAATATATATATGTACTTATAAAAATGAATTCGCTTTTACTTTCCGTCATTAATAT
Source organism: Gentiana macrophylla (assembly GCA_026214975.1). NCBI lineage: Eukaryota > Viridiplantae > Streptophyta > Magnoliopsida > Gentianales > Gentianaceae > Gentiana > Gentiana macrophylla. Next base: position 28,246,589 of record CM047815.1, read on the forward strand.
AATTTCCATTAATCATTCCGTTATTATCGTCAAAATGAATAGCTAAGCGTCGCATTATAGTCGAATTATGTAAAAGCAGTAAAAGCATACTAAGGGGATTAAGCGGGAGTTGTGTAGCGCGTAAAATAATGTTTTAATGATTAATCCACGTCCTAAAACTTAATCTGAACGTCTTTGAATTAAACTGATCATTTAGTTCACTGTCACACATATCGAACCTATAAATGTATTTTGCGGTGAGATGTGGGAAAAGGGGTTTTGGGATCGTTGCGTAGATTCGGCCTAGTTGTTAGGACCGTTTCCAATGCAGAGGTTTGTCATCGTTGTTCGAGCGACTAAGAGCGTAATCATGTTAGGTTAATCGGTTTTCTAAAGGAAAATTAATTAACTTCACATAGGGTGTTGAGTGAGAGTTGTTCGAGATCTTGACACGAGAATTAGGAGTTGGCACCCGTGGATGTCGTTAAAATTCTTGTGGAAAGGAAGGTTGGTTAAAACACGCTCCTTGTCAAGTCTTCCCTCAGGGGTAAAAATAACTCGTTGGATCATAATTCGGCTATACCTTTTAATAACTAGAAGCGCAACCGTTAGCTAATTTTTACTTTCGCACTAGTGTAATATCTCTCCACCGCAATCTTGACCTAAACCAAGTTCTACGTCGACTTTGGTACTTAAACGTTGTTCCTGTGGATTCGACCTTGCTATCACTATACTCATCTGTTGATTCGATACTCTGTCGGTTAAAGTTAGCGATTAGTTATTTTGCTATCGATAGCATTTTGAACTTTGAAACCCTTTTTCCAGCCACACCGATTTTGTTCTTCTTTATTGCATCGGTGCCTTCACAGATTAAGTGAATCTTATCCCAAAGTTCCTTTTGCGGTCTTGCAATCTTTGACTTTCATGTACATATTGCTATCCAAGGTTACGTAGATGATATCAATAGCAATGTTGTTGAGGTTTGCTCTTTTCTGTCTTACGCATTCCATTCTCTCTTTGGTTTAGGAATGTACTCGATTACATCACCCATTATTCACGCCTTTGTAATCTCCGGTGGTCCTTCGATTAGTACATCCATCATCTCATCATGAGTAGCGAGCAAGATATGCCTGCATTCGACGTTTATACTCATCAAATCTATCAAGAGAACACATCAACATGGTTCTAGCATCCGTGTGTTATCCATGATGCAAGTCTTGAAAATCGATAACTTGAAGGAAAGTTTTTAAAGAATTTTCACAAGCACAACAAGTAGGATTCCTTGCAAGCGTAATAATCGCTCCGATACCAATTGTTGGTCCTTGAAAAGGCTTTAGTTAAGTTTAGAGGGGTGAATAAACTTAACACTTAAAACTTTGGAGTTAACAAATTTGCAATTCGTGAACTCACGATACTTGATGAGTCTCTTTGAGACCTCGATGAGCCTGGCCGATAAGCGATGATCTCATCGACAGATTCGATTCTTTGAATTTGTGCAGTGAAATAATATCAAAATTAAGCCTTGTTACTTGTTGTTAAATATGTTACTAAGTATTAGATAATTGAGTGTATGTGTGTGATTTGAGTTGCTAGATTCAAAGAGTTGATATGAATAATGACTAAAGTGAGAGAAAATAAATGCAGTAAGTAAGTAGAGATTTTTATAGTGGTTCCAGGTGATGTAATCCTCAGACGTCCACTCTTCTCCTTGTGATGTTGGAGGAAATTCACTAGTAATCTTTGAGTTATCTGTTACAAAGAATCCTAGGTTGCTTGTCCTTCACCAATAACTATGGTTTCACAAAGCGAAAACTAAGACAGTAGGATTTGTTGCTCCTAAGTCTTCCACTTTGGTCCTTGAAGGGTAGAATTGCCTCTTCACCACGGCTCCACCACAAACCAACAGTCTTTCACACCTAACAGATGCTTCCTTGTCTTGGTGAGTTCTTTATAAAATAAAGAATGAATCAAGTAAATGATTCGATTGCAGCAAGCTTGATTAGGATGATATAATCAGCGACTTGCGGTCTTCAAGTGTGTATGCTTGATGCGGCTTTTAACACGAATGCACTTGAAGAAAATAACTAGATCGTGACCTTAAGCTCAATAAGTTCACAGGTGTTTTTCACTCAATGTTATCACTTGAAGTTTTATACCAAAATTCATCATCTTCTTCTTGAGTTGAAAGTCCTCTATTTATAGGTAGGAATGCATGTGACTTGAATTTGAAATTCAAATGTGACCGTTCCTTGTATTTGTCCCATCCTCACGTGCATTCGTCACTATTCGTAGGATCGACATCGTCAGGATTACTTTTTGACAATCTGATCATCCACCCTTTGACTTGTATCCAATGGATAAAAATATGGATCATCCCAACGTCTTTTTAATCTCACCTTTGATTTGCTTGATAAGTCGGAGGTAGTTGGTCGTTCTTATCCATGTAACTTCTCAATAATCTTGAATTAATCGAGGCATATATCGCGAGGTTCATTAGTCTCTTTGTAAAACCAATCGATCTCTTTGAATATTATATTTTTGTCTCAGAAATATAATGCGGTGATTCCTTTATCCAACTTTTATTTGTGAAGTTAGATTACATCATTTTGAAGTATAACTAAGTTCCAAACATCATCCAACTTGTGGAACTTAGACTTCTACACATTAAGGTATATGTAATCGTTTAGGTCATCACAGACTTGCCTAAATTCTCGATCCCATATCCTTGACATTAAATACTAAGTTTGATCTCTTAGCCTTCATTCACTTGAGTTTGAACCCTCGCCTTGATCTTCGATCTTGGTCTTGGCAAGAGTTGCGCACGATCCATCGACCTATCTACCCTCATCGACTAGACTAGTCTCATTGATAAACGATCAGCTGACCTTTTTAAAGGCTTGTTTGATCAAACCTATTTATGAATCAAACTCTAATAAACCTATACATTTTATCTAGACATCTTTTGCCTTTGCACTATAACAAATTTGGTATGGCACTCATCATCAAAACTGAGAAATAAGTCCAACAAATATGTCATGTGTACAAAGAATAAATAATGTGCACAAGTGTTACACAAAGAGTGCTAGAATTGCTAATATTTCAACAGCAGGTTCATGAGTCTGCTGAAGTACATATCGATAGGTGAACCATAATTTCTTCGTGTTTAAAACACAATGCATCTTACTTCTTTTATCTAACTTTTATTTATGAAGTTAGATTACACCTTTTTGCATATAACTAAGTTCCAGTTACCATCCAACTTGTGGAACTTAGACCCTGTATACAAGGTATATGTAATCAGTTTAGGTCATCACAGACTTCCCTAAATTTTGATTCCATATCCTTGACTTTAATCACTAAGTTTGATCCCTTAGCCTTCATTAACTGAGTTTGAGCCCTCAAACCTCCGGTCTTCAAGCGGGTTCACGACTAGTCTCATCGACCTAGCTACCCTACTGATCTAGACCAGTCTGCTGATATAAGTCAGATGACCATTACAGTTCTTGTTTGATCAAACCTATACAAAGATCAAACTCTAATAAACCTGTACATTTGATCTAGACATCTTTTTGCCTTTGCACTATAACAGCTAGTCTGGCACTCATCACTAAAACTTAAAAATAAGTCCAACAAATTTATAGATCAACTCAGACATCATAACTACAATTTTATATTTAGCACTGAGATTGATCAATCAAGTTTGTGAATCACATTCACAATAAACTGAAGCAACTGTATCAGAAGTCATCTAAGAAGGAGTTGTGTTTGTGATAGCTGCTGAAGGATTTGATTTCAAGGAGCAGTGAAAGAGACTGAATCACTGAAGCTGTTGCAGCCAATGAGTGATAGTCTTATAGATTGTGAAGCTTGGGAAGTCAAGGACAATCTTACTATTGTATCTGTGAAAACAATAGTGAATTCCTCCAATCATCACAGGAGAAGAGTGGATTAAGGGATTACACCACCCTGAACCACTATAAGCCTTGTGTCAATTTACTTTCTGCAATTTACTTGACTGCACTCATTTAATTGCCTACGTTATACCCTATATCTGTGAATGTATAAACTGCTTTGAAACAATCTAGTAAGAAGGGACTTATCTGCTGCCCAAAAGCTTTTAATCACAAGAAATTTTTTTGAAACTCCATTATAGTCATTCACCCCCCCTCTGACTATAGTTTTACCCTTCTCTGGGACCAACAATTGGTAGCAGAGCAGTGTTCCTAGTATCAGAACCTGTTCAGATCTAATTTCTGGTAACAAGGAGATCATATATTTTCAAAGTAGTTTTCAAATCTGAGTTTTCTATTCATTCACATATAGATCTCTTATTTGTACTCATGGATTCCTCAATATTTATGTCAAAAGTACCAGTTTTCAATGTTAACAATTTTGATGAATATAAAATAGGAATGTTGTCTCTTCTTGCAGCAACTCATGAGGAGATGCTGGTTGTAATTAATGATGGCCCAATCACAATAATGACTGTGGTATCCACAGGAGCAGATCAAGGGAAGGAAGTAGACAAACCCAAGAAAGATTGGACCAAGGACGACAGAAGAAGAGCAAATCTAGACTTTGTTGCAAAGGATATGATTTTGAAGACTCTAGATAGCAACATGTTCATGAGAATCAAAGATTGCAAAACAGCAAAGGAGATGTGGACAAGCTAGCACTGATAAATGAAGGATCTGAAGCAGTCAAAGAAAACAAATTATCTGCTGCAAAACAGAAATTTGAAAATTTCAACATGAAGGCTGGTGAATCCATTGATCAAATGGACAACAGATTCTCAAGCATCATCAATGAACTGCAACAGCTTGGACACACATATCCCCAGAAAGAAGTATGCTTAAAGATCTTGAGAGGCTTACCTGAAAGATGGAAGATCATAACATCAGTAATCAGAGGAACCACAAACCTTGCAAACAGTGACACTCTGACTCTGATGTCCCAACTCAAAGCTCATGAATTCAAACTGAACGGTGAAGATGGTGCTCCGGCAGAGACACAAAAAGCCACTGCACTGATAGCACCCCAGCAAAGTAACTTTGCTGATTGTATCAGCTAAGAGACACATGAACTTAAAGAATAGGTAGCTTTATTAGTTAAACGTTTTGACAGGTTTAGCAAAAAGAAGCCATTCATAGAAAGCTCATCATCAAACAAGAGGTCAAGCTCAACCAAAGACATGAAGAAGAAAGATGATGAATACAAATGCTTCAACTGCAACAAGAAAGGTCACTTCAAGGCTGATTGTCTTGAAGAAAATGATAAAGATAATGAAAAGAAGAAATACAAAGCATCTGAAAAGAGGAAAGGCAAGAAGGCACTCAAGGCTGAATCTAGCAGTGAAAAGATTGAAGAATCATCTGGTAATGACTCAGATGACTGTGATGAAGAAGACAGCTAAGACAATGAAAAATCATGTCTATGCCTCATGACCAAAGAATTAGATGAAGATGAAGGTGATATCCCAGACATTGAGAAATCAAGCCTATGTCTAATGGCCAAAGAATCAGATGAAACTGAGGTAACATCTAGCTCTTACTCTTCATCAAATGCATCCTTATCTGACACTGCACAATCTTCTATTCTCCCATTAGATCCAGCAGATCTAGTCCAAAATCTCATGACTAAATTCGATGAAATTGAGATGAATCATGAAATTCTGGAAAAAGAATGCAAGGATCTAAGAAAGAAAAATAAAATATAAAAGAAAGAACTGGATGAAGCAAAAGCTGAACTAACTAGTAAGGAGATCTACTCAAACGATCAACAAACAACAGAGGTTCATACATCCATTTGTTGTGATCGATTGAGAAAATCCCCTACCGATTAAGATCACAAATGAAGCAGATTTACAAACCCTCAAAAGGTTTGGATCGAGATCGGTCTTAGCTACAATGATCAGGATGAGAATAGAAACAATGGTCCACACAATTCTGAATCCAGGATTAACATTGAACCAATATTCAGAAAGGGACTGACCATGGTTTCAACCACTCACCCTGTATCGGTGAAGTCAAAACCAGTCTTGATAAAAAGCAAACAGACTAAATCATCAATCTAGTCAACCAAAAGCAAGGACTTTCTGAAAGGTAAAGGAAGACTTTATCCTTCAGAGGATGATTGGAATGTTGCACCTCCAAAATACAAGAAGAAACCATTCCATGATATGCATCATGTGTTCAAGAAAAATCAATCTAGGTATGTTCCTAGACACATGAAGCAACATAAGTTTCCCACTGTAGTAGAAATATCAGAAGTTATTCTGCCATGCCTTATATTTATGAAGTTGATGACTTTAACTACCCAAAAAGAAGATCATTTGGATATACACTTGGAGTAGGAGACATGACTGCTAACAGGTATGGACCCAAACAGTGTTGGGTATCTAAACTTAATTAATTTGTTTTGTAGGATGTCTGGTACATAGACAGTGGATGTTCCAGACACACGACATGAAACAAGAGATGGCTCACTGACTTCAAAGCTTTTGATGGACCCAAAGTCACATTTGGAGGCAAAGAAAACCCTGGCAAGATTAAGGGGGAAGGCACAATGCTCAAGAATAATTTGAAGATTCAAAATGTGGCATATGTCAAGGGACTTAATTTCAATCTGATGAGCATCAGTCAATTTTGTGACAAAGGCTACAATGTGCACTTCAACAAGGAAGGATACAAAGTCATTCACAGCCAAACCAACACAGTAGTACTTGTAGGAAGAAGAAAAGATAACATGTATGTGGTGGATTGGAAAACAGCCAAAGCAGAAACATGTTTGTTTGTCAAAAACAATAAATCAACTAGCTGGATCTGGCATAGAAGACTAAACCACCTAAATTTCAAGACCATCAACAAATTATCAAAGAACAAATTAGTTGAAGGCCTTCCTGAGATCACATTCAAGAAAGAAAGTCTATGTGATGGATGTCAGAAAGGGAAACAAATCAAAAGTTCCTTCAAGTCAAAACCCTATCAATCAACAACAAGAATTCTACATCTGTTGCATATGGACCTATTTGGACCAGTCAAACCAGTAAGTGTAAGTGGTAAGAAATACACCCTAGTAGTGGTGGATGACTACTCAAAATACACCTAGACCATTTTTAGGAACAAGAAGAAAGAGACACTCAAAAAGCTACCAGATTTGCTGAGAAGACTTCAAAATGAGAAAGAACTGAAAATTATCAAGATCAGATCAGATAGAGGCACTCAATTTCTTAATGAAATTATCAGAACCTATTGTGAAAAAAATGGAGTATTGCATCAATTATCTGCAGTAGGAACCCCACTAGCAAAATGGTGTAGCAGAAAGAAGAAACAGAACTCTCAAAAAGAAGCAATGAACAATGATTGCGAAGCATGCCCGCTAAAGAGATTTTTGGGTCAAGCAAAGCAAACACAAACATGCCATACACAAAAGCAGATCAATTATCAACAAACATCATGGAAAGACTCCATATGAAATATGGAATGGTAGAAACCTAATATCTCATATTTGCATATGTTTGGATCAAAATGTTTTGTTTTGAAGCAGAATCATTTGCATGCCTTTGATGAAAAGGTGATGAAGCAATCTTTATGGGATACTCGGACACCAACCAAAGCATTGAGTACTCAACAAAAGAACATTGGTGATTGAAGAATCAATACATGTAGTCTTTGATGAACCAAATACAAATGGTGAAAGTCTTCAAGAACAAGAAGAAGAAGCAGGACAAAGACAAGTGTATATGAATACAACAGTACCAGCAACTATTCTGCATCACAATTTTGGAAATCAAGATGAACCACAAGTCATTACAACTGAAGAAGCACCAGAACTGGAAGCACATGCAGAACCTGAAGCTGCAGAAGCACCAAGTGAAGAAAAACTTCAACCTGACCTAAATTGGCTAAGAGATCATCCCGAAGAACAAGTTATTGGAGACATTCACACATGAGTGAGAACTAGAAGACAACTGGAGCATATGTTAACATGTTTTCTATCACAAGTGGAACCCAAGACAATAGATGATGCAATTCAAGATGCAGACTGGATCACAGCCATGCAAGAAGAACTAAATGAATTTGAAAGAAATGAAGTCCGGGAACTTGTTGACAGACCAGATATGGCCAACATCATTGGAACAAAATGGGTATTCAGAAACAACATGGATGAGCAAGGAACGGTTGTCAGAAACAAAGCAAGGCTAGTTGCAAAAGGCTACTCTCAAGTAGAAGGAATAGTTTATGATGAAACATTTGCACCAGTAGTTTAGACTGTAAACAATTAGACTCTTCCTAGCCTTTGCTGCACACAAAGACTTCAAAGTCTATCAAATGGATGTCAAGAGTGTATTTCTGAATGGACTTTTGGAAGAAAAAGTATATGTGGAACAACCCCCTGGTTTCCAACTCAAAGGAAAAGAAGACAAAGTATACAAACTAAAGAAAGCTCTTTATGGACTTAAACAGGCTCCCTGAGCCTGGTATGAAACATTATCTCAATTTTTGATCAAGAATGGATTCAATAAGGGAACTATAGATAAGACTCTATTCAAATTAGAGGAAGGAATAAGCACATTGCTAGTACAGATCTATGTTGATGACATCATCTTTGGATCGAGAGGATGAAAAAGTCATGTGAGAAATTTGCAAACTCGATGAAGAGCAAATTTAGGATGAGCATGATGGAGAACTGAATTATTTTCTTGGCCTTCAAGTAAAGCAAATGAAGGATGGAATTTTCATTAATCAAGCCAAGTATACAAAAGACTTGATACACAAGTATGGTATGGACACAAGTGGCACAGCAGATACACCAATGTGTGCAAGAGTCATTCTTGGAAAAGATGAAAGCTGGAAAGGATGTTGATCGAGAAAATGTATAGAGGAATCATTGGATCCCTACTATACTTAAGCGCAAGCAGGACTGATATAGCATTTGCAGTAGGAGTATGTGCAAGATTCCAAGCTCAACCAAAAGAATCACATCTTCTAGCGACAAAAGAATAATCAAATACTTGAAAAACACTTTGTTAATGTTGGAATTTGGTATCCAAAAGATGGAGGATTCAAGTTGATATCATATTGAGACTCGACTACATTTGGATGCAAAATAGATATAAAAAGCACCTCTGGAACTTGTCAAATTCTAGGCATCAGACTAGTTTCATGGTTTAGCAAAAAGAAAAACTCCATATCTACATCAATAGCTGAAGCAGAATATATAGCAGCAGGCAGTTGTTGTGCACAAGTATTTTGGATTAGACAACAGCTAAGGGATTATGGAGTGGAGGAGAAAACAATTCCAATCATGTGTGATAACACAAGTGCAATATCTATTACTGAAAATCCAGTGTTGCATTCAAGAACAAAGCTCATTGATGTGAGACATTATTTTATCAGAGATCATGTTGAAAAATGGGATATCATTCTAAAATACATATCCACTGAAGATCAATTGGCTGACATCTTCACAAAACCACTCAGTCATGAAAGATTTAGCATGTTGAGAACGGAGTTAGGGATGATTGAAATCGACTAAATACCAAAGAGCGGCTAACTGGAGTAATCGGCTAAGTGACTTCATCAGCTGTTTAAACCTTTGCCATTACGGGAGTGTAGCAGGTAAAGGCATTGGTACTCGGCGAAGTTAACTTCACTGATTGTTAGGAACAGTCAAATAAAGCGGCTCAGTGAAAGAGTCACTACACCGGCTAAGTGGCCAGCCAAGGCACTTCACCGAAATAAAGATTGGAATCATGGGTAAATTAAAGTGTGAACATAATCAACTTTTATACACGTGTAGAATAAAGGAATTATGGAAGATTATTCTGTGGATGATTACACACGTGGAGATCAACTTATAATCATGGAGGTAACCATATTATTTTTAAAAAATGCCTCGATTCCCAGGCTCTATCATTACTTACCTCAATCCACTCCCCTATTTTACTCGAATATCGCGATTTACATAAACAAAATCACGCCATTATGTCATAAATTCCTTCCATATTCAAACCACGTTCACACTACCCAAATCATCCTATATAAACTGCACTTAGAAATTTTCAGAAATCTTTACACTCTTTTGTAAAATTACAAACCCTACTTTTGATTCTCTCTGAAACTCAAAGTATTCCACAATCTCTCCCACTGAAAAATTCTATGAGAAATCCATCATCACTGGCTCGTTTTTCAAACCTGAACACTATCTCTCTTTCTGTGACAATGATGGAAAAGCTCAATGCTTGGTTGATTGATGTTCAAATCTGGGGTTAATGACCTTCCTAAACCCCCCAATCACTGGAATCTGCTATGAAAATTTGATCGCATTTTGGAAAAATGCCAAGTTTGTGCCCAGCACACAGAAAACTGAGGTCGATTGCATAAAAAGTTCAATATTTGGGAAAGAGGTAGTCATAACGCCTGGTCTTCTCAATTGGTTCCTACAACTACCAATAATAGGTCCAGCTAATGTAAAGTTTGTGAAGATTGACATCAAGAAATTCTGGGCTGAGATAGCCAAAAACCCTAAGAAAAATAGCAAAACATACAATCTCCCTAGATCAACGCTAAAACTTCCGTTTGCTGAATTTGCACCGGTCATCACCAAGAATATCGAAGGCAGAAAAGGGTCAATGGAAAACTTAATTGACTTGCGGATCAAACTGATGGATATTATCTACGAAGGTACCAAATTCGACTGGGAAACATTTGTATTCAATAGATTGAAGGATCAGATTCAAAAGGAAATTGATTTATCAACTACGGCACCAAGCAAGGGTTTGCAGAAGAAAGGTGATTTCTGGGAGAGGAAATCATATGGGTTCCCTCTTCAACACATGTTTAACGCATTGAAGGTACAACCCATAAATTTGCAGCCTCCACACAGGTCTAAGGTAATGTTTACCTACATCAAGGCATCCATGAAACCCAAACCCATTCTTTGGGAGCAAAGAAAACAACACAAAGCAAAGCAGATCGAGAGTGGGACGAAGAACCGGATCCCGGATGACACAAGAGAACACATCAATGGCGGTACCAAGAGCGTGAATGACCCTGTGACAATCGGTGATGATACAAAGAATGAAGAGAAAAACAACAAGAGGAAATCACCTACCTGGAGGAAGGTGAGGAAGGATATAAATTACTTCATCCAAGGCGAAGATATGGATGAGGAAGAAGGCGAGTCGGGAGGATGAACATTTCGAAGGTGACCATCTTGAAGGCGATCCGGAAACCATGAGACATCATCGATGATGATCTAACTCTTCAAGAGGTACTTTTCAAGACCCTCAGTAAAGTTGATGAACAGCCGAGTGAGCCAGCTGATCAAACTCACTTCGCTGAACTTGTCAACTCCCCCACTATTGACCAAGGGGGAACACCAGCAGAAGAAGATGGAAAATCAAGCATTCCTCCACAACATCTCAATGATACTAAGGTTGAAGAGGAAAAAGAGGAAGGACAAGAAAGAGTGGAAGATAAATGAGAATAAACAGAAGGTAAACAGGAAGAGGAAGAGGATGAGGAGAAAAACGAGAAAGAGGAAGATGGAGATGAAGAGGAGGTTAATGTGGCACCAGAGGAAATCAATCCAGAAAGAGTCTTCAACCTGGACATTCAACCCCTCATTGTGGACATGGAAATGCAATATCACAGCAGGCAAAACCTGAAGACTGCCTTAAGGAGTGGAGCAACCTCCTTCAACCATAAGATTGAAGCTTTCATCAGTCATATCAAGATACAAGATGAGGTCATGGAAAGACAAGGAAACTTGCTTTGCAACCTCCAGCAACTTATCCCTCATCACGTTCAAACCAACCTTGAGTTTCATGCTGAGACGATTGACAACAATCTCAAACCTTTGGTGGACACTTTAAATGCTCACACTCATCAAATTCAACATCTGGATGAGATCATGGAGCACTCTGGGCAACAACTTCACACCCTTCTCAAAATTGGGGAGGCAACCAACAAGATACTGGAGAAAAAGTATGGTCCTCTCCCGAGTCCGATGCAAAGAATCGAAAATCTTGAAGCACGTTTTGGTGCTGCCAAAAAAGGGGAAGGAAGCTCAAAGCTTGAAAGCTCCAGTGAAAAGGAGGCAAGCCCAACAGAAAAGGGCAAGGGCAGCAAAGGCAAAGGCATCAGGTTTGAAGAAATGAAGAAGTAGACCTTATACTTAATTTGAATTATTTCTATTTGCCTTTGTCTTTGAATAAAAAGATGCAATATCTTATTGCCCTTGAATGGATGAATAAAATTGATGAGTTTTATTCTGTGAATTATTATGAAAAATATGGCTTACTTATGTTCAGGCTTATGAGTGTTTTGGCATAATCAAAAAGGGGGAAATTGTTAGGAACATTTTATTATGTTTTGATGATGGACATACTAGCTGTTATAACAAGCCTGAAATAAGTTAGAATATTCTGTATAAGTCTTTACTTAGAATCTGACATATTGTATAAGTTAAGTCAGACAAGTATTGTACTAGTTGGTAGGACGGCAAAGTAAAACAGACATTCGGCAGAGTGAAGCCAGCCAAGTACATGCAGAGAAGCAATGAAGACTTAATGGTATGACTTATAACCAAGGAAGTCTGTGATGACCTTGGATAAGTCTAAGTTATGGTTCAAGTGATGAAACTTAATGTTCAAATATGGTGTACACTTGATCTCACCCAAACCAATGATCAGTGAAGTACAAAGATTCTCCTTAAATCGAAGTAATAAAGGAAACAGTGAATCGGCAGAGTAAAGCGACTTTCGGCTAAGTGAAGGAAAAACAATGAAGGAAGATCTAAGCGGCAAAGTCGGATGGATCACTTTCGACCGTTCGAGAACGGCGAAGTAATCCTTATCGTAAGCAATTGAAATATGATGAAGATTCGAGAGGGTCATGCATTTAATGCACAATCAATAGAGGATCAATCAAGGACGGATTTTCTGCTATACATTTGAAGAAAAATCAGATCACTGAAATCAAGGAGAAAGTAATTAAGGGGGAATCAAGAATAAAATCAAGGATTATTCCCCTCATTAATATAGCCAACGGACGAAATTTCAAATCAAGGATACTCAAGGCTATAAATAGAAGGCATTGACAGACAGATAAAAACAACGATCAAGAAAAAGGAAACCAAGCAGAAACTCTGTCAATTTGAAAAGCCTTCTCTCTGAACTTACAAGGATTCATCTAGAGATCAACTCAGACATCGAACTACAATTTTATATTTAGCAATCGAGATTGATCAATCAAGTTTGTGAATCTCATTCACAATAAATCAAGCAAATCGAATCGAAGTCATCTGAGAAGGAGTTGTGTTTGTGATAGCTGCTAAAGGATTTGATCTCAAGGAGCAGTGAAAGAGACTGAATCATTGAAGCTGTTGCAGCCAATGAGTGATAGTCTTGTAGATTGTGAAGCTTGGAAAGTCAAGGACAATCTTACTATTGTATCTGTGAAAACAATAGTGAATTCCTCCAATCATCACATGAGAAGAGTGGATTAAGGGATTACACCACCCTGAACCACTATAAGCCTTGTGTCAATTTACTTTACTGCACTCATTTAATTGCCTACGTTATACCCTATATCTGTGAATGTATAAACTGCTTTGAAACAATTTAGTAAGAAGGGACTTATCTGCTTCCCAAAAGCTTTTAATCACAAGAAAAGTTTTTGAAACTCCACTATAGTCATTCACCCCCCCTCTGACTATAGTTTTACCCTTCTCTGGGACCAACACTTATCTTACAAACAAGTCTCAAAAGAAAGAACAACATGTCTTGAAATAAAAGTACAACATTGTTTGAAATGGAATGTGACACAGATAATAAAAAGTATGAAACATTCAAGCATAACGTCGTCAAAAGTCGTCCTCAAAGTCCTCATCGAACTCCGGATCAGCCTGTTTATCTTCTTACCCCACAAAGCATACAAACAAACATGCAAAGGGGTAAGTACAAAAGTACTTAGTAAAATGTAGAAATTATTAAACAATTCAGTTTCATAACGGAAGGTTCACACTATTTTAGTTAAGTTGTCTTTATGAACTCGACTCGAACTCTAGGATTCACTTCATGCTCATCAACATGTCATGAGATCGTACTTTTTTCTAACTTATCTTATCTTTGTTACATCTGTATTCAAGGGCACTATACATGGTGCTACTCGCCAAGAAGTAATTGGGTGCAACCTATTAGTGGATCACACTAATAGCCACGAGCTAGTCACGTTAGTGTGTGTGTGTTCAGCGAAGTCCCTCTACTTCTGGTGCCTCTCAATGGCCAGCAGAGTTATTCACTTTTACAGACCACGCATCACATCGCGATATAGACTTGTGCCGTACCAAGAATAACATGATGTTTAGACTTTTAACTACACAAGTATGCATGCTATTAATTGTTAACCATCCACCTAAGTGTTTTCAAGAAAAAGGCTCACTTACACTCCTACTCCCTCAGACAGCTAGACAAAACAAACCTAACAAATTCACAGACATTAGTGGATACTAACCCACCAAAGCACAAGGCCATTCATACTCTTCCGACGGTCCCGAACTTAACTGTTAGGAAGGATTCATTCGGTTCCGGAACTAAACGCATCAGATGCTTAATCATGGCTTGTTCAAGTTCATTTAAGTTGTTTAAATCCATTAGAAAGTCCTTAAACCAAGTCTAGCATTAAAACAAAAATTTCATGAGAATCTGGGTCAAGATTGCGCTTGCCCTGGTCAAGCGTGCTCTTGTGTTACAGCTAGCATTTTATTTTTCATTCTGCCAGCACAAGCATGCGCAAGCCTTGAGCATGCATGCGCTTGAGCTTTCTGTAATTTTGTTCGAATTATGTTCATGCCAAGTGTGTGCTTGGCCTATCCAAGCATGCGCTTGAGCACCAGAAAAGTCTAAAACCTACAATTTCTACACTTTACAATTCCCAATCCATTTGTAACACTTTTAACAACAAAAGCAACACAAAAATAGTAGCAAAAAAACACCAATTGACTATCAAACTAACACCAAATATTATAAAACATAAGAATTGTTGGTCCCTTGGAAAGGCTGACACAAGTTTAGAGGGGGGGGGGTGAATAAACTTGTCACCAAAAACTAGATTTATGTCTGATTAAGTTCAGTTTTAGACTTGTGTGGAGTTGATCTGACTGAGATGACATTAAGTCAAACTGACTTAAGCTGACACTGAGTCAACCGGCAGCGGATATATTTTAGCCTTTATACGGATCTTGTTGTTTCTAAGAAATAGCTGATGAGTATGCAAAACTGAATTCTGTTGAATGTCAGTTTGTGAACTGTGAGTGAAAGCAATCAGTTTGTTCAGTAATGCTGTATGAAAAACTTATATGAAAACAATCACAAATACTAATAAACTAAATAACAGAAAGTGAATGCGTAAAGTAAGTAAGGCAAGAATTATAGTAGTTTCAGGTGGTGTAATCTTATCAGTCCACTCTTCCCTTGTGATGTAGGAGGAAAATTCTAGTAGAACTCTTTGAGGTAGCAGGTTACAAAAAGTCCTAATTGATAGTCCTTGACTAATCCCTAGCTTCACTATCTAAACAACTGTAGAACATGTGTGATTGCTGTTAGGAAATCTACGCGGGAACGCAGCGGAATTCAAAATTCTGATTTTCTTTTACCCAAGATCGACTTCGTTTAAGCAATAAACAAATAAGCTAGTAGACGGTGGTTACCTTGGTTGATCTAAAAGATCGACGCTTTGACCGTCTAAGGAGAGTAGTTTTGCATAGAGCCGCCCAAGTGATCGGCCTCTACCTCTAGTCCACACGAACAGCCCGCCGGAATCCCATCATGGATTGCTATTGGAAAACTCTGGTTGCTAGACCGGCCTTTTTCCCCTCTCTCCAACTCTCTATAGGATGCTCTCTATTTTACACAAGAACTATTAGCTATTGGAATTGTGATGTACAAAAGAGTTTGACACCCACTTCTTTTTTATAGGCAAAGTGGTGCCCCAAATATGAGTGGAGGAGAAGAAAACATTTTTCCCAATAAAATAAGAAAAATATAATTGATTGATTTATCTCATTTAATTTAATATCCTATATTAAATATTTCCAATATATTGTCAATATCTTATATTGACTATATTTATCTTATTACCAAAAATCAATTTACACATGTGTGCAAATCTATAGTCATTAATATCTAATATTAATATATGATAATATTATTTATTTTATCAATCAATGTGCATAATCCAAATGCTTCTAATGTACTTGGAAAGTGGCGCCTAACATATATATCAAATATATATATGTTTAATCAATTAATATAATACTATGATTAATTAATTTGCAAAGTAAATGTATATCATATACACACATAAATTCGACATACACATATCTAGTATATGTATATTTAATTAATCAACATAATTAATATCCTGTATTATATTTATTCATAATAAATAAATACCACCATATTAATTTACCACTATAACCTTTATAGTCGTGAGATAAACTTTCCTTATTTGGTTATCATCTATAACCACATTTTAATCCGGCTAGATGTTCATATGTGTGTGACCCGATAGGCTTCCGACTATGTTGGCCGTAGACACAAAGTGCAAATTACGAAAATGCCCTTCATACCTAACGATCACAGGATAGTTTCTAGCAACACACCGTGACCCCCAATCATCGGAAGAGTCAAATGCAATGACTACTACCTTTCATGTGAAACAGTTACCGTGTAACTTACAATCCCATCGCTGTAATAATATCCATACGGTCGTACGTCGAGTGTCAAACATTAACGACCGTATCTTATAATCTGGATATCATGCTCTCTCGAAGTAACTCATTTACTTCCACTTTGTAAAGATTCACGAGAGTAAGACATTCCTTATAAGAAGGCCCTTTCGGATATTCACCCCTACTTATAGGGCGCGCGATTCCCAGACGACCATACATGTATACTCCGCATGCTTCAGTATCATACCCAATCACTACCGCATCATCGCCCCATGGCTAGGGAAAACCTCAATAGTGTCAAAGCATGACAATCCACACCATGATGCCATGTAGACTCCGGTCCTAAGGATAATTACACAACTGTCACATAGTGTGACACTTATCCATGTAAGTAGGTCAGTCTAACATATGCATTATCTAATACACGTCCACGTACAATCCAAGTGTCTCTACACTTCGATAGACGAGATCTATCCATGTCCTTAAAGATAGAAAACATCCAATACGTGTCAGTCTGTTTATACTATCAATGCCCTGTTTAATTGTACATCAGCCTAGAGACATTTAAGCATCAAACTTATTAAAGTGATTAGAGACCTCATCAACCATAATAGCCTATCATGGTTTCTCTATCACAATTTAATACTAAGGACGTTATCATATAAAAATTCATAATTGGTTCTTTAAAAGAACAAATATATAACAACAGAAAAACCATTTAATATATGTATAAACATAAAGAAATAGTAGAAATGATCCGACCCGGTCGGATCTGGTCCAACCCGATTGGGTTTAGGACACTATTTCAACAATTGCTGCTCTGCAATTGCTTGAAACACTGGTCCTTAGAGGGTTGTATTGCCTCTTCTCCAGCTCCACCACAAACACAGTCTACCCGACTGTTGTGACAACAACTGTCCTTGACAAATCCTGAACCGGATTGCTTCACAGTCTAAACCTTTGATAAAAAACAAAGTTGGGCTGAGAACCAAGTAAATGATTCTTTCTTGTGGTTCTTCTAAGTGTTGAATTCTTGATTGAGTCTTTGTAGCTTGAACACTTGAAGAAATCTAGATATGATCTTGTTGAGTGTGAAGATTGATAGCAATTCAGATGAACAAGACTTGGGCATAATAACGCTTGTATTCTCGTGTTGTTGTGTTATGTGTTTGATCCTTGATGCTATGTCATTTATTTATAGTGTGAGGTCCAACGTTCATCTTGCTTGAATTTTGAATTCTATCTGTTAGGAAATCAATCGAGTAGTGCAGCGGAATTTAAAATTGATTTCCCGATCCAGGATCGTCTCCGTTTTAACAATAAACATAGATAGGACGGTAATGTTACCATGGTTGATCTAAAAGATCGACGCTTTGACCGTCCGGTAGGAGTAGATGTGCATGAGCCGTCTAAGCGTCCGGCCTCTACCAGTAATCCACACGAGCACCTCGCCGGAATCCCGCCAAGGATTGGTACTAAAAAACTCGACTGCTAGGTCGACATTTTCTCTCTCTACAATCTCTCTCTAAGAAGCTCTCTTATTTTTCATAAGAACAATTAGCTATTGGAATTATGGTGTACAAAAGAGCTTAGCACACCCTTGCTTTTATAGGCCTATAGGGTGCCCCAAGCCTTCCCAAAATCCTTGGGGAACAAGTCTTGGGTAGAGTGAAGAGAAAGAAAATATTTTCCTAATAAAATAAGGAAAATCTCTTAGATTGATTTATCTCATTTAATTTAATATCTTATATTAAATATTTCCAAGATATTGTCAATATCTTATATTGGATATCTTTATCTTATTACCATAAATCTATTTTCCAAAAATCAATTAATATCCAATATTAATATTATGGTAATCTTATTAATTAAATTGCACAATTCAAATGTATCCTATACACAAAAGAATTGGCGCCACATTATTAGCAAAATCACGTGGCTATATATATATATATATATATATATATATATATATATATATATATATATATATATATATATATATATATAATTAATATAATTAATATCTTGTATTATATTTATTCTATAATAAATAAATACCACCATATTAATTTACCACTATAATCTTTATAGTTTTGAGATAAACTTTCCTTATTTGGTTTTCAACTATAACCACATTTTAATCCGACTCGATGTTCATATGTGTGTGACCCGATAGGCTTCCGAATATGTTGGCCGTAGACATAAGGCGCAATTACGAAAATGCCCTTTACCTCTAACGATCATGGATAGCGTCTAGCAACACGTCCATGACCCCCAATCATCGGAAGAGTCAATACGCAATGACTACTACCTTTCATGTGCTCGGTTAGCATGTAAATATAATCCTATCGCTGTAATAATAACCATACGGTCGTGCGTCGAGTGTCAAGCATTGACGACCGTATCTTATAATCTGGATATCATGCTCTCTCGAAGTAACTCATTTACTTCCACTTTGCAAAGATTAACGAGAGTAAGATATTCATTATAAGAAGGTCCTTTCGTATATTCACCCCTACTATTAGGGTACGTGATTCCAGACGACCAAACACGTATACTCCGCATGCTTCAGTATCACACCCGATCACTACCGCATGATCGCCCCATGGTTAGGAGAAACCTCAATAGTGTCAAAGCATGACAATCCACACCGTGATGCCATGTAGACTCCTGTCTTAAGGATAATTACACAACCGTCACATAGTGTGACACTTATCAGTGTAATTTGGTCAGTCGAACGTACGCATTCTCTAATACACGTCCACGTACAGTCCAAGTGTCTCCACACTTCGATAGAAGAGATATATCCCTGCCCTTAAAGACAGAAGACATCTAATACGTGCTAGTCTGTACGTACTATCAATGCCCTGTTTAATAGTACATCAGCCTAGAGACATTTAAGTATCAAATTTATTAAAGTGATTATAGATCTCATCAACCATAATCGCCTATCATGGTTTCTCTACCACAGTTTAATACTAAGGACGTTATCATATAACAATTCATAACCGGTTCTTTAAAGAACAATATATGACAACAGAAAAGCCATTTATTATATATGTATAATCATAAAGAAATAGTAAAAATGAACCGACCCGGTCGGATCCGGTCCAACCCGATTGGGTTTAGGACACTATTTCAACACTATCAACGTCTATATTTTATGTTGTCAGAAGTCAATGACCGTTCTAACATGTCAGTGCTTCATCCAATAATATTACTTGATTTTTAACGTTCATATGTAAATTTAGTTCTTTGGGTGATTGACCTTATAACTGAGTATCTTGATCAGTTTTAGTCTAAGTATGTCAGTTATCAATTTGTCAACTGACTTAGAGCATTAATTGAGTTTTTACTCTACTTCAAAACTTAGTACTCTATTCATCTGATTTCATTTGACTTAATCATAGTACACCATATCTTTAAATAAATCATCTAAGATATCATTGTCCTTATGATTCTTAGATCTTCATACAAGATCCAGAAAGTCAGTTCAGACCATCACAAACTTACCTGAATTCTAACTTTACAGTCTCGGCTTTATTCTTCATAACTGAGTTTGAGCCCTCAGTTCTTTATTCTTCAATAACTGAGTCTGTGTCCCTTAGTTCTTCATCTATTGAGTTTGTTCCCTCAGCCTTCAGCTTCTAGATAAGTCAACCGAGTTTGTGTCCTTCAGCGAACTTACCTTCTTCAGTTCTGAGTGAACTTCAGTTCTAGGGTCTGAGTGACATCTTCAGTTTAAGTCAGTATCCAGTTTTCTAGATGATTTTCAGTTCTCAGTTTTACGACTCTCTAACTATTACAGTGTTTGTCTGATATAACCTATACAATTATCAGACTCTAATAAATCCTATACATTTATTTCTAGACATCTTTTAGCTTTTCACTATAACAGCTAGCTTTATCACTTCATCAATATGGTAAGCAAACAATAGATAAATAAGATGAATCATCAGCACAACTCAAATTTTATTTCTAACAAGAATATTGAAAACCCTCTTACTTGTTAGCAAGCAAACTCCGAGGAAAACTGCAACACATCTAGTTCTTCAACAAAAACCTATTTTGATCAACAATTAGACAATAATTAATTGTGATCAAGGTTTCTAAACAACATATTCTACGAATCAAACAACTTAGAGCAATAGAACTCGATCAAGTCTAAAAGATTCTAAAACTAGGGCAAAAACGAACCTTTTCTGAACTTGCAAAACACGACATCAAAACGAAGCCCTTCTCACGCTGATTTCTATAATCCACTTGATTCTTAAAACCGATGAACGATAAGAAGATCCTTTGAAGATTTTGATTTCTCCCTTGGTTTCAGTTTTCTTTTCTCCGGAGCGTATAAACTTTTCCCGTGAAAACATTCTGACAACCTATAATTAATGGGAGGTTTTGTTTTCCAAGAAAAATAACTCTCCATTGATTGCATGTTCATTTTTTTATTAACTTAAATCCATTTAAAATTATATAATATTCAGAATTTTGTTAAATGACACGTCTGTCGTTTTTTAAAAAAGTCGGGATATTACTATTGACTTTCTAAACTATAGAAAATTCTGCATGACATTCATGGTCTTGTATAAAATTATATTACAATAGAAAACATAACAACGAAGCATTGATTCATACACATGATCCAATGATAGTAAAATGCAAGTTGTAATCTCATTAATTAATATAATCAATCAATAGGGTAAATGAGTGGCTATAAATTAAGAGTACATCTTATAAAATACATCTTCAAGGGCTTTTAAGTATGGCCAAACTTTTGTTCAGTTCCATGATTGCCTTTGTTTTTCTAAACTCAGCTGCTGCAGCTCTAATTGATCCATACCCATTGTATAGGAAAATTTATCTCCCTGTGGGAGCCTCCGGCTCGAATTCGATTTCATTCTCCCAAAATAATCTAGATGTCGCCTATGTCTCCACAAACGACGGAAGAGTTTTAAAACTATTTGTAAACAACGGAACTTTTCTAAAGTATTCTTATACTTCACCGGAAAGGTAACTATATATACCAATATATATATATATATATAGATTCCGACTCACGTATATATCTCACACGGCCTCATTCGTCTTAGTTTTAATTTGTTGTTGCTATATACCATGTTCAGGACCGATGCATGTGATGGTAATAACGACCATAATAAGGAACCAATATGTGGGAAGGTTCTTGGATTATCCGTAGACAACTCGAACCAGATTCTTTATGCAGCTGATAAAGATCTTGGTCTTTTCTCGATAGATATTGCTCGAGGCGGTCTGGCTACGTTCATTACCAACACAGCAGGTGATCAACAGTTCAAGCATTTGACTGGTGTTGATGTTGATCCCACTTGTGGAGACGTTTATTTTGTAGATAGGTAAAACTATACTATACAGTTTGCTTCGGGGGAGTCCTTGTGTAATTGGAGGCTCTGAGCCAAAATTTTGATTTAGGGCCCTGGACTTGTGTAATTGGAGGCTCTGAGACAAAATTTTGATTTAGGGCCCTGGACTGTGTAAAAAGTTACGATGTAGCGGTTTAATTTTAGCTAAACTATGTTCACAGGTTTACAAAGGGTATATAAGTTGGTTGAACATTTACGTGTGTAAATATATATATTTGGTGCAGGGATACTGTTGAATCGGGACGGCTTATCAAATATGACCCGAAAACAAAAGAGGTGACGGTTATACTATCAGGGCTGTCACTCCCATCAGCTCCAGCTGTGAGTATTGATGGCACCTTCGTGTTGATTCCTCAAGTACAGGTTAACAATATTGTCAAGTACTACATTAAAGGCCTCTTAAAAAATCAAAGTGAGGTTATAAAGTTGCCTGGATCGCCACGTAAAATCAAGAGGGCATCCACGCCCGGCGAGTTTTGGGTTGCTGTTGACAAGAAGGATGCTTCTTCATCAAGCATTACAGTACCAAGTGCTTATAAACTCAATTCATTGGGATGGGAGCTGATAAATAAAGATCTTTCGCCCCAATATCCAGCTGGTAAAACCGTCGGTGTGATTCAAGAGAATACATTATTCTCCTTCTTTGTTGGCTCCCCAGTCACTGACTACATTACACAGTATCTGCTGTAGTGTCATTTATGTCTTAACTACTACAAGCTCGATCTCCGGCCGTATAATTATTATATAAATAAATTCCCTCTGCAAAATTGTTGCTGTCTGTCTACTCTTTGGTTCTGATGGATGATTTTTTACTTTTGTTTTTCATGTCATGAACTCCCAAAATAAAAAAGGATTTTTTATTGTTACAATCAACGTGTAGTTGGGTGTCTCATGCTTTTTCTTTTGGATGGACTTTCATTACACACCATTGGTAAACAAAGAATTGTTTTCCCATTGATGAATTATCAACATTTCAATGTTAATGCTATAAATACTAAATAAATAAATAGAGGATTATGGAAGGAGTAACAAAGCTGTCAAACTTAAAGAAAGATTGATATATTTCAATATACTAATCTTAAGGTCAAACAAAACCAAACTTACGTCTTAATTACAACAATATCTTACAGACAAGAAGGGAAATACAACAAGTTTTTAACATAATAAGGGATTACATAGTTTTTAAAACAAAAGCATAGAAGGAATTATAAGATAGCAACTCCAAGCATAAACATCGTGCTCAAACATCCTCGAAGAACTCACCATCCTCGTTACCCTGTCAATCTTCTCGAGGAGGGGAAGCATACATACAAATAAAAGGGGTAAGCTGAGTACTTAGTAAAATGTGGAAGCTATTGAATAACATGCATTACAATATTCATAAAGTAAAAGACAACATTATTAATTAAACACTTTCATTAAATTAACCTTACATCTAGGGTATCGGTTCATGTCCTAGAACATGTTGTGAGTTTCCAACTTGTTTCTAGCTTAGCTTATCTTTGTTACACCAGAAATTCATGGGAATCACGCTTAGTGAAGGTGCACTAATGACACACCATTATGCAACCCGCTAGCTAGGGATCTCACTAGCGTTCCCGGGAAGTCGTCCCGTTAGTGAGTGACCGGCGGAAGTCGTCCACTTTAACTGTTCAACCTCTCATCACGACATTGTACCACGCCAAACCATGAATCCAAGGTGTTTAGTCTTCTATCTAGACAAGTACGGTGTTTACCATTATCTAGCCACCTATATTTGTCAAAAAAAAACCTCACCTAACATCACTACACCATCATATTAGACCACTAGACTCTAACCAATCTTAGCACATACAAAGACAATGACGAGCCCTAATTTATCAAACCACAGGGGACAATCCTGAGTTTTCGATGGTCCTGTACTTCTTCTCGTCAAATAGTTCATACGATACCAGAACTAAACGCATCAAAAACTAACTCAAGGCTTTGTCAAGTTATTTCAAATCATCTTGTCCATTAAACATATCCTAAACTCTAAACAAAATCTCCAAGACAAATGCCCCGCAGACAGGTTATGCTTGCGCCTGCAAGAGCAGAGAGTTCTGTTCCGAACCTAACAAGTACTATGAGAAAAGCTACACGCACTCGTTCTCTTAAAACGTCGGTTGCTCTTTCTACCAAGATTACGTCAAAGTACGTACAACATGTGGAATGCAATTAATTAAGAGTTGCTTAAACTAAACACCTTTGAATTTCCAAAAGAGATCTTTCCTTATAACTAACTGATCCATTTTATATATATATATATATATATATATATATATATATATATATATCATGTAATGCGTGCGTGTGTGTGATGGGGTGTGAGTGTGTGTGTGATGCATCTCGCAAAACTCCATCATTTATTGGTAAATGTCAATAATGACAGTATTTGTTGCATCAGACTAATTGATCGATTACACCCTTTTTATTGGTCTTTTCTATATATATATATATATATATATATATATATATAGCTCAAGGTGGTCAGGCTACATTCATTACTGGTACAACAAGTGATGAACTGTTGAAGCTATTGAATGGTGTTGATGTTGATCATGTTTCTGGAGACGTTTATTTCGTAGCACCTAGCATGACCCTGGATTATAGGTACATACGTACGTAGTTAAAAATTATTGAAAGAAACCAAAAATGGAACAAGAAGAAAGAAAAAGGACGCAGCACAGAAGAAGGTACCAAATTTATTCAATGATTTTGTATTCTTTCTTCTCTGTTTTGTAGTACAAAATCAACTTGCTTTTATACTAGTAAAAAGGGATAAACTTTTCTAAACCTTAACTTATTCGAACGTAGGAACAGATAGATTCAAAGGTGTTAAATTGGGGATAATTGGGGATAATTACAGAATTATAAAGTTGAGATAATCTTCAGGTATGGCCTTCGATCTTGATCCATTTATTTA
Organism: Gentiana macrophylla; assembly: GCA_026214975.1. Taxonomy (NCBI): domain Eukaryota; kingdom Viridiplantae; phylum Streptophyta; class Magnoliopsida; order Gentianales; family Gentianaceae; genus Gentiana; species Gentiana macrophylla. The sequence goes on from CM047815.1 coordinate 28,271,654, forward strand.
AACACAAGGAGATAGACTCCTCCTTGATCTCAAACTCATAGCTTTTAGCATAACCATCACCAAACACGCTTCCGTTTTAATTAATTTTTGAATTCGATGTGCACCTTATCACTCCAAGACCAACCTTATCACTCCTATCTTCAGTAGCTTCATTTGAATGTGCCTGAACGTTGGCAGTTGTCTGAATGATTGAATTTTGTGTCTTAATAATTATGTACTACTCATACTCGTATATTGAATTTTAAATCCTGCGCAAACTCATAAAGTTTACAGGAATCTATCAACGCAAGCCGGTCTTGTTTTAGATTCAACAGGACGACTTATCAAATATATATGACCCAAAAACGAAAGATCGAGGTGACGGTTATACTATCAGGACTCTCCTTCCCAACAGGTCCGGATGTGAGTTTTGATGGCAGCTTCATTTTGATTCCTCAAAGTGGGGCTAAAAATATTATCAAGTACTACATTAAAGGCCTCGAAAAAAATCAAAATGCGGTCATAAAGTTGCATGGATCACCACGTAAAATTAAGAGGGCATCCACACCCGGACAATTTTGGGTTGCTATTGACAAGCAGGATGATGGTTCATCAAGGATTACACCAATTGCCTTTAAACTCAGCTCCTTTGGATCGGATCTGATAAATAAAGATCTTTCGCCGCAATATCCCAATACCACCATTAATGTGATTCATGATACCTCTCCATTCACCTTCTTTGTTGGCTCCCGATTCACTAACTACATTACACAATATACCCTTTAGTAAAACTGAGTCGCCGATGAGCTCTCTGTATTGAATAAATTCCCTCCGCGAAATTATTGATTTTTGTCTATGTTTGGTTCAGTTTCATGATTTTCTACTTTGGTTTTTAGTGTTATGAACTCCATTATGAATGGCAATTATGTTCCCACAATAAAACTTCAGTTTGTTACAATCAACTTGAACTTGGGTGCGCCATTGATGTAAGTCAACTATTTAATGCATCTCAAATATTATATCCCCATTTCTTGTGCGCTTATTGACATTTTCGTATCCCTTTTAATGAGCGAAGCCTTTTATTAAAAAATATAGACAAGTTTCGCACAAATCCGTATCATTACCCTTTCCTTATACCAAATTACGTAGATGAAGCATACCCTGCTTAGACGAAGCATACCAAATTACGTAGACGAAGAATCGCACTGCCTCCTTAAAACATATATGTGGCAAACCCGATGTGGGAAAATCCTGCGCAGAGGAAATATCGATTATAGAACCCTGTGCCTCCAAAAAAAATAAAGACCCCCTAAAATACAACAGGAATGCACAAAACAACAAAAGAAACTTGGCTTGTGCTCAACATCCTCCGTCTTGATAAACGATTAGCTATCATTGCGTCAATGTCAAAGATGTTTGAAGAGATAATCTTACAGGGCGTCTCCAAACTCATATGATTCATGCAAGGAAAACGGAACAGTCTCAAATTGGGTAAGAAGATCAATGTGCAATTAAATTGAAAAGATAACACCTGGCTTGCACCCTTCAAAATATTGAAGGGTGCTTCCAAAAAAAATGCTCCATGTGTCATTCCAATTCAATGTGATGTTCCTCTGAGTGGTTTTTGAAGTAACGGCCAGCTGAATGCAACAATTGGCATTCCAATATTTGAGCCATTGCGTAAACATAAAACTGTTATCTTGTAACAAACCTTAGTGATATGACATATAAATCCAAAACAAAATAATAAAAACACAGTAGGGATACAAACAACCTGGTATGCACTCTTCAAATATTGAAGAGTGCTTCCTAGTAAGTCATCTTTGTTTGACAAAGCGAATACCAGACAGTCCAAGTCTATCGCGAAGAATAAGAAGGTGCAACTGTATAGGAATAGGCGTGTGACTATCATACAGATAGGATAATCCAGAAGAACTTGAGGACATGGCCAAGTAGTCTGCCACTATGTTTGCTTCTCTGAAGATATTATGAATGGTGTAACTCAGATAAGCTGACGAGTTTGATAAAGATAATCGTGACGCTCTCAATAAAATGGCGAGTCGTCATGTAAAATGGAAGAAAAGACCAAAGAGTTCGTTTCCACAATTAGAAGAAAGATACAATATGTAGCACAAAAGTCGTCTCCATAATAAAGAACTTTGATTTCAGCTTCAAAGCGCTGGAAGTCCCAAGAAAAGCAGAGCAAGGATGAACCAAACAACCTTGATCATTGTGAATAATGAAACCACAACCTTAGTGTCCATGGTTATTAATCAAGGAAGCATCAGAGTTAAGCTTATAATATTTTGTGAGATGGGGCATCCACTTGACTGTATTCTGGATTCTTTTAGGTTTCGAACAGATTGCGAGAATTCCGAGAAACCTTGCTCTGATACAAGTTTGTTGTAACAAATGGCAAAAAGGACCCAGGAAAATAGAAGCAATAACCATAAAATCAAACAAGAATAGAAAATAAGAAACACATATTTATCATAGTATCCAACATTATGCTGACCAATCCACTGACAAAAAGAGGAATATTTATTGTGCATATAAAGTTACAATGATACACACACGAATTGTTACAATAACTACTAGTATTTATAGCCTTGGGAACCTAACCCTAGCCGCCATAGTGTCCAACTAGGTATATTTACTAAAATACCCCAGATGCAGTCTTCACAAAAAACAAACGAAGAACTAAGAGATGTAACCAGATTCAGACTCATAGCTGACCAGAAATGAACACCAGACTTGAGACATGATCACCAAAGTTCAGCTGAGTCTTCCAGACACAGATTCAAGTCTGACATACAGATTCAGATCCAGGCACAGGGATCAAGTCACCTAACTAACAACCAAGATTTGCATCAACTGCATTCAAGATTTGGTTCTAGTTGTCTACCGTTAATCCAAACACCTCCTACATATTGGATGAGTGCCCAAGTAGTTTGGAAGAACCTTGCTAAAAGGTTTTCTAATGTTGATGCCTTACGACATTCTGATCTTCTTAAAGAAATGCATATAGTAAAGCAGGGTGCTGATTCCATGAATCAGTATTTCACAAAGTTAATAGTTCTTTGGGAATAGATCAAGACCATTAGACTTTTGCCTACATGTTCTTGTGATCCACGGTGCTATTGTAATGCTATTAATACATTCGTGGGTCATATGGAAGCAGAACATGTGATGAAATTTCTGAGAGATCTTAGGGATGAGTTTGAGCATATAGTTTCCCAGGCTATGTTGGTGGTACCACTCCTAGAAATTCATCATGCTTTTTCAATGGCTATAGAGTTTGAGAGGCAGAAGTTGTATGTGGACAATAAGGCTAAGAATCAAGATTCTATGATCTTGTTGGCTCAAAAGAATACACATGGCCAAAATGAAATAGTCAGCAGACCAGTGTTTGTGCTTGCAAATAGCTCTAGGACCAAAATTTCAAGAAAGTACAGTTCACTTTTTATGGATTCAATGGTCACTCAATGGAAACTTGCTATAAGAAGCATGGATATACACCTGGGTTTAGATCAAAGAAAGCAAATATAGTTGATCAGACAGATGTGAATCAGTCAACAGAAGAAGAGCAAGGCCAAAGGTCAGCAGAACCCTGGTTTCCAAGTCTTACTGCACAACAGCTACAGAAGCTGATTGCTCTGCTAAGTTCTGATTCCACAGGGCATGATGTCAATCAGATTCATGATCAATTTTCACATGTTCAAGGATCAGGTGATTTAAATTTTGTAAAACCTGTCCAATGGATCTTGTACTCTGGTGCCACAAATCACATTGTGACTTCTCTAGATTTATTGAGTAATCCCAAACATATATTAAACATTAAGATGGGATTACCCAATGGCAATACTGTAAATGCGACACATATGAGGGAAGTGAAATCCACAGCTGACCTTGCATAAAGTGTTGTATATTCCTGGTTTTAGATATAATATGTTGTCTTTACCATTCTTGATTAATCATTCTCATTGTGCAGCTGTTTTCACTGCTAATAAGTGTGTTTTGCAGGACATAAAAAACATGATTGGTTCAGCTGAACTGCATAACATATTATACATATTGTTCCAGCAGCAATAGAAAATATCCATTCTTAGTAGCTATACTTGTAATTCTGTACAGAATAACACTTTATCAGATAGAGTGGATGATAAGCTTTTATGGAATTATAGATTATGTCATCTACCTGATAAAAGATTACAAGTCATTAGTTTTAGATCTATTGATGTAAAGTACTGTGAACATGACTTGTGTTGAAAAGAATGTTAATGAAGATATAAATGTGGATGTTGTTGGGAATGCCATGAAAGAGATGTTGGATGTAAGAAGAGAAAGCATGGAGACATGTGTTGAAAAGAATGTTAATGAAGAGACATATGTTGATGTTATGGGGAATGAGATGAAAGATATGTTGGATGTGAGAATAGAAAGCATAAAGACATGTGTTGAAAAGAATGTTATTGAAGAGATAGATGTGGATGTTGTTGGGAATTCCATGAAAGAGATGTTGGATGTAAGAATAGAAAGCATAGAGACATGTGTCGAAGATTCTCATTTGAACACGGGGGGTGACAACATGGACTTTAATGAGCAACTTGGTGAATTTGGGTGAAGATGTTTATTTAGAAGAATCATATCAGAGAATTAGCATGAAATGCCAAATGAGAATCTTGATGTCTTTGTTGTGAGAAACGAGATTGTTGATCCCTTGAATGCACCCCCAACTGTGGTTAACGCGCAAAGAATTGAACATGAAGACTTTCATTGTAGCCGTACTGTAGGTGATACTTTAGTGTGTATTCCCAAACATGAAGACTTTCGTGTGAATGATCCATTTAAATGAAAAAAAAATTGGCATTCAAACTTGCGAAGTTGGCTATAAAGTACAAGTTCGAATTCAAAATGCAAACTTCCAACAAAAGCGTTTATTCAGTTTTATGTGAAGCCGCCGGATGCAAATGGCGTTTGCGAGCCACCAAACTTCAAGCACCTTCTGAGCGATTTGTAGTGGTAACATATGTAAATAAGCATAGCTGCCCACCTATTGCTCCTTGAAAAGACCATAGACATGCTACGCACAAGCTAATTGGCACATACTTTGCCAGAAGGTTTAAAGATGCCAATCGTATTAACGCACCAAAGCACTTGATGCATGAATTCCAACAAGAATTTGGATATGATGTAACTTATTGCAAGGCGTACAAGGCTAAGGGTTATGCAGAAGGATTGATAAGGGGTAATCCAAACAAAAGTTGGGGAGAATTACCCAAATATTGTTATAAGTCAAGGCTAGAAACCGGACCTTTGTATATCATATTGAAAAAGTGATGGGAATTTTTCAAATACTTTTTCATGGCACTTGGACAAAGTATTGAGGGTTTTAATTTGGCGATGCGGAAAGTCATTTCTGTGGACGGCACGCATTTGAAAACGAGTTAAAAAATGACCTTACTTGTAGCAACATGTTAAGATGCAAATCATCAAATATTTCCACTTGCTTGGGTTGTTGTTGCTTCTGAAAGTATATAGTCTTGGATATGGTTTTTTGATAAGCTAAAACCCATCATTGGGGACACGAATGATCTTGCGATACTTTCTGATCGTGCCGATAGTATGATGTTCGTTACAAGGATGCTGTTATTTCTTACATTGTTGAGTTGGATTTGAAGACGTGTACATGTAAAAAATTCCAGATGGATATGTATCCATGCAAGCATGCAGCTGCTGTGTTGAAGTAAACAGGGAAGCAAACCTCCAATTATTGCACTTGGTATTATAGCGTCAGTTGTTGGAGGCTAGCTAATTCCAAATGTGTGTATCCACTTCAAAATGAAGATGAATGTGTGTATCCCGATGATGTGCTTAACGATGTGGTTTTGCCACCGAAGGTGCCAAAGACACAAAGTGGACGGCCATCAAAAAAGAGGAAACGCTCAACGGGGGACAGAAAGACGAAGTATGTTTGTGGCAAATGCGGTGTCAATGGTCATTACGCTTCCACTTGTAAGAGTTTGATTGGTGGAGAAATTCTCACCAACGATACTCCTACTTTTCCATGATAAGGTATTGTATGTATTAATATTTAAAGTTCTTTTTTTATTCAATCATGTTACATTGCATTAAGCTTGTTACCTTTTTTCTTTGACAATGTTACAGGAAGGCGTTGGGATACATATTGTGGCTGTTTAAGTATTAATATTGATGAAGAGGATGAGACGTTTACATTTTGTGGCTATTTAAACATTGAGGATGATTGGTTGATGTGTAAGCTTCGAAGACGTAACTTATGTTGTATTTTGAATAATGGAAAGTGATGTGTTTGTTTGTTATTGTATTTTGAATAATGGCAAATTCAATGTGTTGGTTGTTCTTCTTTGTGTTGGAAATAGCGCCCGAAAGACAATTTCTGTAATTGTTTTTATGATTAATAAATGACAGATTTATTCTCATCTTATTACTTGCTTCATGCTTGTAAGTAATACACTGCTGAAAACCCCAAGTCGTATCATATGTAGCCATATAACTTAGTGTGTGTCACACATGAGGATTAAGTTTATGGTGATACACTTGAACTATTAGTCCGTGGTGAATTTAATCAAAGTATGAGGTCTATTGATTAAACCACCATTAATGCACCCAAAACACTTTAAGGTGTGACCGTCTTATCCGGGCTGTCGATATTGGTTATCTAAGTGGGGCATTTATATATGATGTAGTCATATAGGACTGGACCGATTTAATCTGCGTTTCTCATGTAATTCCGTGATTGAGAAACCTTAATACTGAAGTGATTGCATACTCCTACTTGTTTCAAGATAGGGTTTGATGTGTTCGTTAAGGATCACTAAGAGGCACGGTCAGTGTTCTAAAAATCACCCTCAGGCGATCGCTTGGCGCCGCTAGGCCCTGGGCGACCCCGGGCGTCCTCGACTTGGCTCTGGCGATTTATCCGGGCGCTCAAGTGTCTTTGGGCGATTTTTAGGCGCTCTGGACCCTTCTAGCGCTCCTAGGACCTTTCTCAGGTGCTCTAGGCCCTCCTAGGCGCTCCTAGGCCCTCCTAGGCGCCTAAGGCCCTTCTAGGCTATTAGGGTTCCATCCAGGCGAACATCAAGTTTTCCCAAGTGTTTAGACAAGAAAGATGCATAAAACCTAAAACCCCCTTATAACCCTAAACCCCCTCGTAAAAACCTTAAAACCCCCCGTAAAAACCCTAAAACCCCCTTAAAACCCTAAACCCCCCTTAAAACCCTAAAACCCCCTTAAAACCCTAAAATCGCCTAGGCGCCGCCTAGGCGCCCTAGGCCCTAGGCGCCCCTGTGGCGTACCGACTTCGCCTAGCGAGTTTTAGAACATTGGGCACGGTCCGAATCACTTTCACGTTGGCACTATTCTGGAATTAGGGAGGAGTGTGTGTCTCACAGATATGGAATTCATTCCTTCCTGCGGGAAGTAGAAAGACAATCCCCTAATTTGTTAATCCTAGAAACTGATCGATCGGCCGAGTTCGTATTGGTTATGAACTAATTGATCACTAGTGGGTTGATGGTAAATAATGATAAGATGTAATGAAGAAGGTTTACGGAAATAATCCCGCTTCGTTACGGATAGTCTATGGAGGGTTAGTCTGTATGTAATGATTATATCAATGGACACTTATTGACTCGACATCTTGAGAATAAGTTATATCTATAATCAATAGAGTTCAGTTTAGGATTTATGGTGGCGTAGTTCCGGAATTAATAAGTTGAGTAGAATTATTCTGTTCGATGAATATTTTATTCAATTTATTGTAGCTACTGGTTATAGGTCCATGGTCCTCGGGTTGGCTCCTAACACGCGAGTGTTTTCTCGTTTTGTGGGACCTCGAGAATAAATTAAATAGTTGGTTTATTTAATGAATATGCGGATATTATTTATTTGGTAATAATATGTAATATAGAAAAGACATTTTCTATTATCTTAAATGGCATTAAAAATGGCGCCACTTTTTTTTGGTTTTGGGAAATGAAATTTTCTCCTAATTAATTATAATGTGGATAATGTAATTATTTATGTGTTAAATAATTATAAATAAGAAATCAGTTTTCTTATTGGATAAATAGGAAATTTGTTTTCCTATTAGATAAAGGTTTTATTTTCCTTAAAGGAAAAGATAAATTTGTGTTTAAAAGATAAACTCTTAAATTATTAGTTATTTTCCTATTAAAAAGAGAGTTTCTCCCAACACAAAATTGGAACAAAAAAACCAACGCCAATTTTATAGAAAAATGGGACGCACCTTTTTGGAAAAAAAAGAGAGAAATTTTGTTTTCTTGTCTTAGCCATTGGGAAAAGAAAAACTAGGGTTTTTCTTACGCATATTCGAGGAGGTTTTACTACGAGGATCGACGTCCACCAGTCATCGCTTGGAGATACAACTCAGATGATCACGGCTTCTCTCCGGTTGGGTAAATCTACTAACCTTCTTGTAGATTATTAATTATTATGTGAATCATATCGTGGTAAAATCGAAAAACAAATTTTAATTCGTAGCTTCCGCTGTGCATGATTGAGCATCTCGATCGGTGTTGTGAATCAGATTTGACGATCCAATTATGGATCGGATCCGGATTCGGATTTTTGTATATCCAGCACTTTGGTTGATTGGTTGATGTTTAAATCTGGAAGATGTTAATTTTGAATGATGGCAAAAATATGTGTTGGTTGTTCTCATTTGTTTAATGTGCAGGGAAGTTGTTCGAGTGTCACGAATGTGGTGTTTTGCGTCCATTAAGGGTGTTGTAAAACATTCACTCTAGAAACAGGTTTAAACTTGTGTCGGCCCTGGAAACAAGTTTAAGCTTGTGTAGCCCCAGGAAACAGGTTTAAGCTTGTGTAGCCCCAGGAAACAGGCATAAACTTGTAAAACATTGATGTGTTGGTTGTTCTCCTTTTTGTTTAATGTGATTACCATTCAAATCCTTCAAATAACCATTAGATAAGAAAACCAATTGAAATGTACAGAAAAATACAGAGAAATACAGAATTCCAAGAACTTAAGTTTTTATTTCGTAAGATGAAATACGAAATGAAAGGTTAGACAAGTAATAGTCAATAATACAAGTTTCTTTTGATAGGAATTGTTCCCTAGCCTGGTCTTCTCAAGTAGTGTCTCCAGGCGAGCAATCATGTCTCTTTTATGGCGTAACATTTGAACCATGGAATCTGAATTGCGATCTCTCAGTAACTCAGTGACGTTGATCTCAACTTGTTCAATTTTCTTGCATCATTGTCTCGCATGCACTTTTCATTTCAATATCATTTTGAAGGACACCGATTGTGTATTCAAGTTTATCTGTTTTCTTCATCAAGTTCATAGAGGTCACATCTTCATGTGGCTCAGTATATGAAGACACATTTCCATATGGCCCAGTAGATGAAGACACCTTGCCATATGGCCCAGTGGATGCAGACACCTTGTCCTGCCATATGAAATAGTGACATTTGACTTCATCATCCTGCAAAATAAGAAATTCTAATTATTATACATACACATTATCCCTTGAAAGAAATGGAATGTATAACCAAAATAATTAGTCATACCGGCCAATAAGGACAACCGTAGAACAGTCTTCTTGGGTTAGCCTGTGTTCCGGAAGTCACCAATTTTGCAGGAACGCCACATTTGCATAACAATGTACGCTCATGAAATGGCCCAGATTCATTTACCTTGATAGAAGAACGGGAAATCGAGAAGTACCCTTCATATTTTGCTTCAGGTTCAGTTCAGAGATTGCTTCAGATTGGCCTGTCTATATCTCACTAGCCAACCAAACGTAATATTAACTCACCATTCACCAATCACCAATAAACCCCCCTAACAAGTACTCTCGATTGGCCTTGTTGTTTGTATTGGCCTGTCTATATCTCAAAATAAATAACTAAACGCCCCTAACAAGTACTCCCGATTAACGAGAGGGCAATCCATGTGTGAATTTGACTGCTTCTTCGTTTCAAAACAACATAGCATAGTAACTCACCAAAATTAGCTCGAATTCACAAAAATGTAACCAAATTCTAGAAAAACTAAAACAAAAGAGCAGAGTAACTCACCAAAATTAGCTCTGTTAAGTCATCCTTGATGCTCTGTTAATTCACACAAGTATGTTAGAAATTAGCTCGAATTCAAAAAAATGTAACCAAATTCTGGGAAAACTAAAATAAAAGAGCAGAGTAACTCACCAAAATTAGCTCTGTTAAGTCATCCTTGATGCTCTGTTAATTCACACAAGTATGTTAGAAATTAGCTCGAATTCACAAAAATGTAACCAAATTCGGGAAAAACTAAAGAGTTACCTCGGAAATCCAGTAGTATTAATTATTTTATTTAATTGCAGAGTGTGAATGTTTGATTTCTTTAATGGATATTTTGAAGTTGAAGGTTGAATGGTGGGAAGAACAAATGAGGGAAAGACATCAATGAAAGGGCGGGGGTGTAGTTGGGTTAGGTTAGAGGGGTTGTTAGTTGTGGGTGAAGAATTCGGATCAAATAATTTGAAAATTTCAAAATTTTGGGTGATTCTTATCGGGAAGGCACAAAATTTTAGTTGCAACAATTGAGAGGGGGCAGCTTAAGGGCGGGAATTGATGATGATGGAGGGGAAAGTAGGGTTCCCACTTCCGATCACATAATAATTATAATAAAAGAAATACAAAATAAAAAAAAGATAGTCTAGTTACATCATCAATATTAAAAATTGATTATTAAAAAAAGTACTTAATACATCTCTTACTACTAAATATAACAATTAATAATAATTGAAACAAAATTAAACGGACTACCTATCGTGTAACATACTCACGTAAGACACCGTAAACAGACTTATTGTGTGACAACTCACGTAAGAACACCATAAACGGACTTATTGTGTGACAACTCACGTAAGACACCGTAAACGGACTTCCAATTCCATTAGGACTACTTATGGTGTGACATACTCACGTAAGACACCATAAACGGACTTCCGATTCTATTAGGACTACTTATTGAGTGACATACACACGTAAGACACCCTAAACGGACTTATTGAGTGACATACTCATGTAAAACACCATAAACGGACTTCCGATTCCATTTGGACTACTTATGGTGTGACATACTCACGTAAGACACCAAAACCAGACTTCTGATTCCATTAGGACTACTTATGGTGTGACATACTCTCGTAAGACACCATAAACGGACTTCTGAATCCTTTAGGACTACTTATTGAGTGACATACTCACGTAAGACACCCTAAACGGACTTATTGAGTGACACACTCACGTAAGACACCATAAACGGACTTATTGTGTGACATACTCACGTAAGACACAATAAACGGACTTATTGTGTGACATACTCACGTAAGACACCATAAACTGACTTCCGATTCCATTAGGACTACTTATGGTTTGACATACTCACGTATTACACCATAAACGGACTTCCGATTCCATTAGGACTACTTATTGTGTGACATGCTCACGTAAGACAACCCTAAATGGACTTACTGAGTGACATACTCACGTAAGACACCATAAACGGACTTCTGATTCCATTAGGACTACTTATGGTGTGACATACTCACGTAAGACACCACAACCGGACTTCTGATTCCAATAGGACTACTTATGGTGTGACATACTCGCATAAGACACCATAAGCGGACTTTCGATTCTATTAGGACTACTTATTGAGTGACATACTCACGTAAGACACCCTAAACGAACTTATTGAGTGACATACTCACGTAAGACACCCTAAATGGACTTATTGAGTAACATACTCACGTAAGACACCATAAACGGACTTATTGTGTGACATACTTCCTGGATGTACAAAAACTCGAATCCGGATCCGATCCATAATTGGATCGTCAGATCTGATTCACAGCACCGATCGAGACACTCGATCTAGCACAGTGTAAGCTACGAATAATTCGCATGTGATTTTACCACGATTCGATTCGCATAAATAATTAATAACTACAAGAAGGTTAGTAGATTTAAACCGGAGAGAGACGATAAATCGACAAAAGGGAGAAGCCACAGTCTTCCAGATTGTATCTCTTAGCGACGACTGGTGGACGTCGATCCTCGCCGTAGAACCTCCTCGAATATGCACAAGAAAAATCCTAATTTCTCCTCTTAATGACTAAGGCAAGAAACTAATTTTTCTTCCTTTTTAGTGAATAGTGGCGCCAATTTGTGAATGAAATTGTGTTAGGATGAACTATCTTTATATAGGAAATAACTAGTCAAGAGAGAGTTATCCTTTTCACACAACAATTACCTATTCCCATAAGGAAAAGATATTTGCCAAAAGATAAGAGATAATTCCCAAAAAATCAATCTCTTTATCTCTTTTCCATTAATTATCCAACAAATAGATAAATAATTAATTACACATGTGACATAATCTAGAAAAATTTCTTTTCTTAATTTATCACTAAATAGGGGCGCCACATATGTCATAATTTTTAATAGAAAATGTATTTTCTATATTACATATTATTTACCAAATAAATAATATTTGCATATTCATTAAATAGACCAACTATTTAATTTATTCTCGAGGTTCAATAAAACGAGAAAACACTCGCGTGTTAGGAGCCAACCCGGGGACCAGGGACCTATAACCAGTAGCTACAATAAATTGAATAAAATATTCATCGAACAGAATATTTCTACTCAACTCATTAATTCCGGAATTACGCCATCATAAATCTGAAACTGAACTCTATCGATTATAGATATAACTTATTCTCAAAACGCCGAGTCGAGTCGATAAGTGTCCATTGATATAATCATTACATATAAATTAACCCTCTATAGACTATCCGTAATGTAGCGGAATTATTTCCGTAAACCTTCTTCACTACAACTTATCATTATTTACCATCAACCCATTAGTGATCAATTAGTTCATAACCAATACGAACACCTGGGATCGATCAGTTTCTAGGATCAACAAATAAGGGGATTGTCTTTCTACTTCCCGTAGGAATGAATGGATTCCATATCTGTGAGACACACACTTCTCACTCATTCCAGAATAGTGCCAACGTGAAAGTGATTCAGACCGCACCTCTTAGCGATCCTTAACGAACACATCAAACCCTATCCTGAAACAAGTAGGAGTCTGTAATTACTTCAGGATTAAGGTTAATCCATATATGATCATCTTGTGATTTAATAAGATTTCTCAATCACAGAATTATATGAGAAACTCAAATGAAATCGGTCCAGTCCTATATGACTCTCATCATATATAAATGCCCCACTTAGACAAACAATGTCGACGGTCCGGATAAGACGGTCACACCATAAAGTGTTCTGGACGCATTAATGGTGATTTAATCAATAGACCCTATACTTCGATTAACTTCACCACGGACTAACTTTTCAAGTGTATCACCATAAACTTAATCCTCATGCGTGACACACACTAAGTTATATGGCTACATATGATACGGCTTGGGGTTTTCAATAGTGTATTACTTACAAGCACGAAGCAAGTAATAAGATGAGAATAAATCTGTTATTTATTAATTCTAAAAACAATTACATAAATTGTCTTTCGGGGGCTACTACAACAATCTCCCACTTGCCCATAAGGACAAGCAACAATTGTCTATCGGGCACACTATATCTAACAATCTCCCACTTGCCCGTAAAGACAAGCAATGATTGTTTTTAGAGCACCACACCCTTATTCTTTCTATCCACAACATTCTCTCACTTGCTCTAAAGCAGATGAGACATATATCCCAATTGCATACCCGCCAAGCGCATATCAGTGACAATTACGTCGCCCCTTTGCACGAACTGTCTGACCAGGTGGTATTTTCTCTCAATATGCTTTTGACCTCTTGTGATTGTGAAGATCATTTGCATGAGCTACCTCTCAACTGTTTTCACAGTAAAATGGTATCGGCTCATCGAGACCTAGAATCACTTACCGGTCCAACAAAGAACTTCTCAAGCCACACTGCTTCGTTAGCTGCTCCGAAAGCTGCTATGTATTCTACTAACAATGTCAAATTGGCGGTGCTGGATTGCTCCAGACTGTAGCTCCATCACAATGAGTAAAAATTGAGTCTGAGATCGATTCACAATCATCCTTAATCCGACAAAAAAATCAGAATCAGTGTAGTCAACGACACGCAGGTTCTCACCCGAATATACAAGCATATGATTCCTCGTTCTCTAAAGATACTTGAGGATGCACTAAACTGCTACTCAATGTTTGAATCCATGATTCGACTTTAATTTGAATTTATATTCTGACTTTCTCTATCCAAAAGAGAATTTATCCCATTTTCTCTAAATCCGAAGATTGAGAGAATTTTTCCGTGAGGGGTTGGGTATGAAACCTCTCGTTGAATATTGCATACGAAAATGCATTATCATCTTAACCAATAAGATGCATGGGACATTGCCACAACTTGTTCTCATGAATTCGACCGAATCAAATTCTAAGAATATAGTCCACTTCTCTAATTCAGAGAAGCTTTGGCTCGTCCGTTTTGGACTTCAGATAACACACTCATGTTGTTCTCAACTGTTGCAGTGTCATCTTTTATAAACACTAACATTTACTACTTTACCAATATTGATTATCTAGTCTACAAAAGACTCATCAATATTCTGGTTAAACCCACACATTTCAAACATGTGACTTTTAATGACCTAGAGGTTTGCTTTAATCCACCAATGGATATAAGCATAGGTAGTCAATCTGCCAAAAACCCTTCTGTTCTGAATGAATTCGAGCTTCTTTGTACGGCAAGAAAGTTTCAGGGCATCATCCCTGTTAATCTTTCAGCTGTTCATGGAGTTAAGCAAGTCTGAGTGGTGAGAAAGTTTCAGGGCATCACCCCCATTGAACTATCTACTTCTCAAGGAATTACCCCTAGACCACTTGGCTTTGCCTTGAAAGATAAACTTTCCATTCATTCTTATCACGTAGATCCAATTACTCCCACTGGGCCTGAGACACTCAGGTGGTTCTACAAGATTGTTAACAGAACTGGAGTACCAAAACTCCATTTACAGGTTTATGGCTTTAAACCAACCTCCTTTTATCAGAATCTTGTACAGTATTCCCTAAAAGACCATAGGTGATCAATAACACCCAGTAGACTGTAAAGTCTGCATGATCACAGTAGGTCAATGGTTAAAACATACTCCCACTGCATTTGGGTGAATTGATATTCTGATCTAGTTCAGTAGTATTAATCAGCATAATCCCCAACAACCAATGTTGGATGTGGTCTGATTAAATCAGATAGTAACTCCTTGAGTAACTGTACTTCAAGGTCTAAGGTTGTTATTTAAACATTCTTTTAGAAAGGATGTAACAGTGTAACCGTCACGATCCGATCTTAAGAATCTTATAACCAACCTTTACTCATTGCATTAATATATTTCACGAATAGTCACCATCTGAACGTGTATGTAAAATCTCCAGTCCTACCTTCAAGCACTAGTGCTAAATGCCTCTATTTGCAGAAGTGGAGTAAATGCACTTCACCCTTTATCCACAAATTCATAAGCATCTTCTAGGTAGACTTCTCGGTATTACATAATAATGTAAACCGTTATTTTTCAACCAATATCTTAATTGAGTTAAGCAGTGTATTGTAGCATATCAATAACTATACAAGACAATCTATGGTTTATCCTTTTAGTGAAATCATTTCACTCGGAGGTAGGCCGAGCATCAGTTCCAAATACTATGTTATAGCCTATATCTGAGCATGGAATACTCTCTTCTCTGGTGACATCAGAGATTCCTCCAAATATTTAGATAAACTAATCGGTGTTTCGATTAGTCATTAGACAAAGAAGGTCTATTACTCAAAAGCTCCCACTAGCTTGTATCCTTCATAAGACCCCGAAGGTCAATATGAACAAGCTATTATACTTATTTAGCTCTTTTAACCTTTCCTAATTGAAAGCTTACTTAGTCATTTTTCCTTTGAGATAGTGTTCTTAAACTGGGAGTTAGGAATCACCCTTAGCCAGTCTTCAGATCTTATCTCTAGGATATATGCACTAATAAATAGATGGTGAAGAATCATTTATCCAAATATGGAAACCATTTGTCTTAATAGTTTATAATGTGTTACATATACCTTTTCAGCATTTCTTAGTGTTTCTGACTTTATCAGACAAAAGTCCGAGTCTCGAATTGTATACAAATGTCATATTCACTTTCTTTAAGGCAACTATATTATCGATGTGAAAGTGAATCCATTTGTTCCAAAGAATCTGAAAACAGAAATGATATTTCTTTGATATTCAAGGATTAAAATCCGAATTTCTTTCCTTATATCACTCCCACTATCTCAGCTGAAATAACTGCCCGTTGTTTACCGTTTAATCATTAATGCCTAGCTACCTTGTTCTTACAAAAGAACTTAGCTTCTGAGTCAAAAAACTCGGTTAAGAAAGTCTCTAAGGATTCATAGGTTAATGATCCGAAATCACTTTCCTTATCCTTTGCTTTCTTTTATTAATATTTTGGTTTAGCCTTAAACTTGTTTAGTTTTGATGACTTACACTTTTAGACATTTACTTTCCCATTCTTGGCTTTCTATAAAGGAAATGGCCGTGAACTAGCAGTTCATTTGATTAGCCACTACTCGTGAACTGTGGGATGTCTTAGTGAGATTGATACCAAATCATTCTCGTCATCTTTGAAGTAATTTTGGTTTGTCTCTCGTTCAACACAAGTGACATCAGTAACATACTTATCAATGTCACTTAAGTTTGTAGACTCAAGAGGAATATCCTCTTCCGAAAAGATTAATTTGCATTCTCAATTTATGAGTTCAACGTTCTTGTTACTTTTCCACTTTTACGAAGTCATCATCAGTCAATTTATCATGTTTAGCAGTTTAGATACTATGAGATAATATGCAGTTGTAGAAAATAAATAATGACAGAAATATAAATTAAATCATACACTACAACATATAATAATTTTTGGAATAATAAAGGTGATGTCATGGATGCAGTTTATCCTACCATTCCAAGGATTTAATCTCACACCTACAGTGCCGCCTTAAGGTAGGTCAAAGAGGTGACGATTAAATTGAGACAATCTCTCTCAACAATTAACTGAGAATCGGACATCTATATTTAATTGCTGATTACCTTCCTTTTTCAGCCAAGACATTTCCAAAAATACCCTTTAGAGTGTGACCTACTGTTTCAGATCTCAAAGTACGCCCCGAGTATGCCGCCTTAGGGTCGGTCAGTGACTCGACGAGTACCCAAAATCCTATCCTTTCGGAGACCAAACCATGCATTTTGATAGCGGTGAAGGTCATCCTTAGGGGGCCGAAATCAAAGCGGCACAAGGTGTCACCATTATCTCACGTGCTTGTGTCAACAGTAGAGGTCGTGGGGTTGGTTGTCACCTTCCCCGCTCCCACTCGTTATTTTAAAAAATAGGTACTCTTATTAGGATTTTCAGAATTTCTTAATCATCCGAAAAAAAACAATAAATCGTGAATATATAAATTAATCCTCCCACTAGTTCATCGGTTCCAAATACCGTCTAACTAGTGTCACTTATTCACGATTTTCCAATTTTATGGATTTATTAGAATTCTTTGTGTAGATGCTACACAATTAAAATTCACTAAGAATTTTATAATCCCAATTCATTAGGACTTTATGAATTTTCTAATAATTCAAAAACAATAAATCATAAAATTTAAAACTCCCACTAGTTTATCTGTTCCAAATACCGTCTAACTAGTGACACTATATTCATGATTTTCCAATTTATCAATGATTTAGAAATCTTTCGTGTAGACACTACAATATTAAAATTCCCGAAGAATTTTATAGTCCTAATTTTGTCATGATAAAAAATTTAGGATCTTAGAATTTTATCTCAAAAATTTGAAAACAATAAATCTTGAAAAGCAATCACCAACTTATCGGTATTAAACCCTGGCTGAGCTTTAACCGAGTTCACCGAACGGTGTCGGGATTGGCTAAGCCGATCCGTCCTCTTCGTTGGTTCATATGCGACTGCTGGATGAATTGGGCTAAGGTTGCCCCATTGAGCCTCAGCTCGCCGGATAGCTTGACCTTGCCGGACCCCCGACACTAACGTCGCACTTGGACGGACAAGTCGAGTCGAGCCGAAGCCCTATTGACCACCCGAACCAATTTTCGAACCTTTTGCTTAGTTGGTGTCCAACTTTTCTAGATTTTCCAATTTTTGATTATCAAAATTCAAAATTTATGTAGACACTACATAGCCTAAACCCCGTAGGATTTATTATCCCAAATTAAGTTTATCATGTGAATTTTATATCCCGACAAAATTCCGTTCGTTTTAATTAATTTAATTAATTACCTAAATTAATCTAAATTAATTATGTCTTATACATGCCTAATTAATATCACAATTAATTATCTACATATATGCATATGCTAGGAGTGAAATTCATGAATATGATGCATGTCATGGAATGGTTATCTCACATAAATAATCAAACAGGAAAATAAATGCGTAAAAGTAAACCACTGAGATGGACCGTTGGTACCCCGTATCTAATCTATAAATTAGGAGAAAAAACAAAAATAATAAAAGGTATTTATCTTTGTTGCATCATCTTGATCTCACGTATGCAACGTCTTTTTTTCTTTTTTTTTTTCCAATGCTGATGTCAACATGACATCAGCACTCAAGTTACCATTCAGCAACATCTCTTTTCATTTAGAACATCCAAATTTGCATATTGCACCAGGTACGAACATCCAGGTACAAACATCCAAAAAAAATTATATCTTCTTATATCTAAACAATTTGAATTTAATAATTTCCAGAAAATTAATTACAAAAAATTCCTATACCCAATGCATCTCGTCAATCAAACATTCAATCGCACAAATTAAATTAAAAGATGCAATTTTATTCTATTACACTCCTTATTAATTAATTATGTAATCAAGATCGCAAAATCGCTTTAACCTGGCTCCGATACCACATGCTGGATGTATAGAAACCCGAATCCGGATCCGATCCATAATTGGATCATCAGATCTGATTCACAGCACCGATCGAAATACTCGATCTAGCACAGCGGAAGCTACGAATAAATTCGCATGCGATTTTACCACGATTCGATTCAGATAAATAATTAATAACTACAAGAAGGTTAGTAGATTTACCCAAACCGCAGAGAGACGATAAATCGACAAAAGGGAGAAGCCACAATCTTCCGGATTGTATCTTCTAGCGACGACTGGTGGACGTCGATCTACGCCGTAGAACCTTCTCGAATATGCACAAGAAAAACCCTAGTTTTTCTCCTCTTAATGACTAAGGCAAGAAACTAATTTTTCTTCTTTTTTAGTGAATAGTGGCGCCAATTTGTGAATGAAAATTGTGTTAGGAGGAACTCTATTTATATAGGAAAATAACTAGTCAATAGAGAGTTATCATTTTCACACAACAATTACCTATTCTCATAATGAAAAGATATTTGCCAAAAGATAATAGATAATTCCCAAAAAATTAATCTCTTTATCTCTTTTCCGTTAATTATCCAACAAATAGATAATTAATTAATTACACATGTGACATAATCTAGAAAAATTTATTTTCCTAATTTATCACTAAATAGGGGCGCCACATATGTCATAATTTTTAATCGAAAATGTATTTTCTATATTACATATTATTTACCAAATAAATAATATTTGCATATTCATTAAATAGACCAACTATTTAATTTATTCTCGAGGTTCCATAAAACGAGAAAACACTCGCGTGTTAGAGCCAACCCGGGACCATTGACCTATAACCAGAGAGCTTACAATAAATTGAATAAAATATTTATCGAGCGTAATATTTCTACTCAATTCATTAATTCCGGAATTACGCCACCATAAATCCGAAACTGAACTCTATCGATTATAGATATAACTTATTCTCAAAACGCCGAGTCGAGTCAATAAGTATCCATTGATATAATCATTACATATAAACTAACCCTCCATAGACTATCCGTAATGAAGCAAGATTATTTCCATAAACCTTCTTCACTACAACTTATCCTTATTTACCATCAACCCATTAGTGATCAATTAGTTCATAACCAATACGAACTCCCGGGATCGATCATTTTCTAGGATCAACAAATAAGGGGATTGTCTTTCTACTTCCCACAGGAAGGAATGAATTCCATATCTGTGAGACACACACTTCTCACTCATTCTAGAATAGTGCCAACGTGAAAGTGATTCGGACCGCACCTCTTAGCGATCCTTAACAAACACATCAAACTCTATCCTGAAACGAGTAGGAGTCTGTATATAATCACTTCAGGATTAAGGTTAATCCATATATGATCATCTTGTGATTTAATAAGATTTCTCAATCACGGAATTATATGAGAAACTCAGATTAAATCCGTCCAGTCCTATATGACTCTCATCATATATAAATGACCCACTTAGACAACCAATGTCGACGGTCCGGATAAGACGGTCACACCATAAAGTGTTCTGGGCGCATTAATGGTGGTTTAATCAATAGACCCTATACTTTGATTAACTTCACCACGGACTAAATTTTCAAGTGTATCACCATAAACTTAATCCTCATGTGTGACACACACTAAGTTATATGGCTACATATGATACGACTTTGGATTTTCAGTAGTGTATTACTTACAAGCACGAAGCAAGTAATAAGATGAGAATAAATCTGTTATTTATTAATTCTAAATACAATTATATAAATTGTCTTTCAGGCGCTACTTCCAACAATACCCACGTAAGACACCATAAACGGACTTCTGATTCCATTAGGACTACTTATGGTATGACATACTCACGTAAGACACCATAAACGGATTTCCATTAGGACTACTTATGGTGTGACATACTCACGTAAGACACCATAACCGGACTTCTGATTCCATTAGGTCTACTTATGGTGTGACATACTCACCTTAGACACCATAAACGGACTTCCAATTCCATTTGGACTACTTATTGAGTGACATACTCACGTACGACACCCTAAACGGACTTATTGAGTGACATACTCACGTAAGACACCATAAACAGACTTCCGATTCCATTAGGACTACTTATGGTGTGACATACTCACGTAAGGCACCATAAACGGACTTCTGATTCCATTAGGACTACTTATGGTGTGACATACTCACATAAGACACCATAACCGGAATTCTGATTCCATTAGGACATAAGACACCATAAACGGATTTCCGATTCCATTAGGACTACTTGACGTACTCTTGTAAGACACCATAAACAGACTTCCGATTCTATTAGGCTACTTATTGAGTGACATACTCACGTAAGACACCATAAACGGACTTATTGTGTGACATACTCACGTAAAACACCATAAACGGACTTACGATTCTATTAAGACTACTTATGGTGTGACATACTCACGTAAGACACCATAACGGACTTATTGTATGATGGTCCCCAGTCAACAATGGCATAGTTTTCAAAAATTCACCCTGCCCCCTGCCCCTTATTCTGTCATGTTTTGTCCTCTTCCTACTTTTTTCACGTCTTCTATGCATGCGATGGGACGGTTTATTCTCTCTTTTATTTCTTTCTCTTTTGGAATGGATTCCTTCTTGTTTTACATGAAGACTAGTTTTTCATGCAATCCTCTTTTGTTGTTTTTTTCTTCCTTGTATTCTTTATTATTATAATTTATAAAATATGAAAATCCTATAATTACATTAATTCACCCCGTTAATTAATATAATCTTTTTTCTTTCTTATATAGTAGACACTAATTAATTTTGTCATTCAACTCACATAAGAAATACAAATCATTTTATTTTCTTATAAACTACATATGATTCAAGTCTGCTCATTTCCAAGTCTGTTAAAGAAAAAACATACGATTCAAATTGACACGGGGTTAATCTTGTGTAACATATACAAACCAGAACCAACCCCAAAGAAAAAGCATAAGAAACCAAACTGGACTGGGAGGACATTAAAACCAAAAGCAAACTCAGGCAATTTCCAAAGAACAGAAATAATTCAGATAAATAATACTCCCTCCGTCCCGTATTGTAAGTCCTTTTGGAATTTTCACACAAATTAAGAAAAATCATAAATGAATTAATTTTTAATATTTTAAGGCAAAATATTTTATTGTTTTTTGGGAGTGGCTTATAATATTTCATTGTTTAGTGTGAAAGTGAAAACAATGCATTAATCTTGTATTGAAATGTGAACATGACTTATATTTTGGGACATTAAAAAAAAGTTAAAAAGACTTATATTGCGGGACGGAGGGAGTATATTATACAATAAACATGAACATAAAAATAAAAGCAGTAGTTTCAGGACATGAAAATAAATTATACAAACAGAAAATTTAAAACCAAATTAAAACCAAAATTTCTGCAAACAAACAGTAAAATTAAAATTAAACAAACAGAAATAACAACAACAAAGTTTTTCAGAAATCACAGTTAATTTGGCAGATATGCAATCCTTTTCCCCGACGTCTCGTTGCAAACCTGGACAACTTGATTGATCTTCCTCTTGTAGGTCTGCATCGCCTCTTTCAGATTTGCCACCTCATAGTCTCTTGATTCGACATTCTCAACCACCTTCAAGTTGATGTTCTCGGTTTCATGAAGAATTTCCCATCTCTGTGCCATCATGTCTTGCTTTTGCTCCTCCAGTTGGTGCATAAATTCCTTCCTCAACCGCTTCATCTCTTCCTTCAGTTCTTTCTTGAATATGATTCTCATCTGTTGCCTTTCTTCCTCCCGCATTTTCATGAATTCGTTCCTTTCCATTACCATTTTTTTTCTTTGATGTGCTTCCTGATTTAGAGATATACGGTATTTATCTCAGCATCATCCCAGAATATATATAGCCTAGGTTAACCCTAGGTTAATTGTAGCGTTGCAATCAATTAAATGGATGCGGCGTTTCATTTTTCAAAAACTATGGCTAGTAAGGCGACTTTGTAGTTCAAACAATTCCAACGCTTCGTAAACCTTCGCGGCCTTGGAAGTTGAAACAAATCAAAGTCTTGTATTCACATTTTCTAAATCAAATTCCACCTTTTATTTAATAAAAAATAAAACAAATTCATTTGAGAACCTTTCCTATAATAATTAATCCTTCAATAATATCACAAACCAATCAACTACCTTATTATATCGTGAGTATTTTAATTGAAAACATATCCTTTTATATCTATCAAAATCAAATATTGTATCGTGATTTAACTATCGAATCTTTACTTATCCTTTTATATCTATCAAAATCAATTATTGTATCGTGATTAATCGATTTATGTTTAACTTTATGGCCCCGTTTTTAAACGTGAATCTTATCACTATTTTTTTAAATGTCAATTAAATGATTCTAAACAATTATATTGTTTTATCACAAGTTATATATCTTTTAAGCATGATTTTGTAACAAATAAAGGGTTTATATCCTGATAAGGGTTTAAACTTATAGGGTTTCAACTTATAGGGTTTAAACTTGATAATCAACTCCCTAACTTAAGGAAGAAATGAAGTACAAGTATATGAACAACCAGAATTCTCAATGTTGAAGATACTAACCGTGGGCTATTATTCCATCATCCTGCCTTTTGATTGAATAACACACCTTAGTAGTTATGCCGAGATTATTTAAGGCAAGGATATCATCAACAAGAACTCTACCATATTCATTCCTAGATCCACTAGAAATAGCCCTAACAGCAGAGAAAGAGTCAGATTCCACAATAACCTGTGAGACACCATAGTCCTTAGCAATCCACAAAGCTTCTTTGATAGCCATCAATTCCCCTTGAAAGATGGAGTTTCTTCCTATATAGCTCATGAACCTCTAATCCATCTTCCAAAACTGTCTCTGTAGACCCCACCAACAGCCACATTGCCCTCACCATTCTCGTCAAACTCCATGCAACTGGCATGAACGTTAACCTTAATTCAACCCTCAACAGGAGGTTCCCAAGCAATCCAATGAGGCTCATTCACAACAAGTTAACACTTATTAGAACAACCAATGTCAATAAATCCTTAAGAACAACCAAAAGAAAATGGATTTTAAAGAAGACAATACTTAAATCAACAACTTTAAACGACTTAGATTATGTTCAAATTTAATCAGAATGGACTTTAGGGAGATGAGTCACCTCATACTGATGAAACAAGAGTATCCATTCTACATTAGCCATAAATCTATCAATCCTCCAAGTAAAGGTAGGTCCAGGGTAGCCCACATCTATCAAGCTACAATTGCTAACATTGGAATTAAAGTTAGCAATCTTAGAAAGATTATTCCAAAGATCATCTTGTTCATCTTTCTCAGAGATGTGTGCATGAATAACATTAGGATATGCTACATAACAGTTAATATCCAGCAAATCCGAATTCCAAAGGATCCAAATATCTCCAGAAGGAGATTGTATGCAACCTGTAAAACCAATCTTGGCAATGACTTTAAGGGCTTTCTTGGCCTTGACTTTGGTTTCAAAAAAGACAACCACTTCAGGTCTGTGATTAAGAAGCAGCTCTTTGATGTGTCTCATGAATTCGTTAGAGCCAGCACCTCTACAATTCCAAATAAGAATCTTCATTATACCAGAGTGAGGAGAGGGGATCTTGTCAAAAGAAGAAAAATTACTATGAATCATTTTTTCCAAGATTTCCAACTTGGGATCCTTCAGGCCTATTGACGATAGACTAACATTCTATATATGCATCATCTCCTTCCATTCTATGGCTATTGAGCAGTCCTTCACCATGTGTACATATTCCAACATCACATAAGACTCCACCTCCCCAACAAGACGTATATCTGAGTTTAGTTTGGTCCTGTGTCATAAAATTCTCGCCATTAATTCTCTTCAATAAGGATGTCAGGATGATTTTTATTAAAAGTCCCTCATTGCTTTGATTGAGATTTAGAAGTGATTTGTCCCCACTCTTGATATTGAAAAATGTTAATAAACGATTCTTGTTGGCGTGTTACCAGTTGGAAGATTCTTGGCCTAGCTAGAAAAGCAAACCTAAAAGGCAATCCTATATTATTATAAGAAGAAAAATTACTGAATAGTAAAAAAGATTCCTTGTTGTTTTTATTACCCTTGTTATGTGGGTATTTTAGGAATTTGATGAAGAATCTTTTGGTCAAAATTAATTAGTTATGCAATGATCTCGTTTTTCCTTCAGTTTTGTTATGAATTGCAAACCCCCTCGTTTTTCTCCTACATTTTATTAATTTCAAACCCACTCGATTCTTCTTCCGGTTTTGATTCATCGCAAATCCAGTCATTTGTTATTTTACTTTTTTAATTAATTGCAAACCCTAATAAATTACCGCTATTTGCATGCAACAACTACATCTCAGGGACGAGTAACTACGTACATAATATCATTCAAACAAGCAATCAAAACAGACTGATAATATTATAAACAATTTCAAGTTCATAACAAAATTTTACAACATAATATTATTAAAAAAAATACAAATTTGTAGATAAAGTGGGGTTTGGATGGGGGGTGAGATTTGATCACTTGCTATGGTCCGAGAACTCTATAATATGCTCTCTTTTTTTTGGTTAAATGTAAATATATAAAACCAAGGTATGCAAACTACAAGAGTTAACATCCTAGACAAAGATCTAGAGTAGAATCTACAAAATGTTGAGAAGAGGTTAGATTTGTTGATTTGAAGTAGCATAAGACCCCTGAGGTTATATGCTACAAGAAACAACAGCCACTAAACCCCTATCAACACCCAAAAACTGCAAAAGAGGGGTCATATGAGAGCATAACTCATGAGCCTATCAGGGGGGTGTGTAGAAAGAAAATTATCTCAAACAACCACCAACAACTACCAAAATTGAAAACAAAAGATGTACAAAACCCTAACATCATGGGGTGAAAGTGTACAAGGAAAAGCGACTTGCATTATATAAAAGATATGAGTCTTTATACAATGCAAAACATCGAGAATCTTCATTGAGATAACCTTCAAATCTTCTCTTATTCCTCATATGCCGGATCCAATATACAACCACAGAGATAGATGCATTACTAGCCACATTACCATGAGAAGTTCCTTTGCAATGCCATTTAAGCCATCTCAAAGAACTCAAAGCAGTCTCCAACCTCCTATTAATGCCAAGCCATATTCGATTTTTCCCCAAATCATACAAGAAATAGGGCATTGAAAGAACAAGTGGGAGCAGCGGTTTCATCAATCAATCCACAAAGGAACAAAGTTTATCATCGATAATAAGCCTATCGTGTAGTGAGCAAACTATTTTTAGGGTAATCCACAACATGAAGCAAAGTGTTTAGGAGTTGCCCACAGAGTTCCAACAGATCTTATACCACCAGACTTTGGGGCCTTCATTCTAAAAAATCATAAGTCGCTGCAGCATAAGCCTAGAACCGGTACACCGAGTTTTCATCAAAGAAACAAAGAAGTATCTGCAGAAACAGAGGCTAGCAAAATCTTATCCCTGATTCTAAAAATAGCTTTAATCAGTGCTGAATCTCCATGCTTTGGTTGATAAGTCCAAATACTCACTCCTTTGAGGTATTCCTCACTCGATCCACTTGACCCATAAATGATCCTTTTGCTCGAAAATTCCATAAGATTCTCGGGACGAAGTGCCAGGTTCCAAGCATCCAACCGGAAAAGACCAAGACCACCCTCGATTTAGGAAACGAGATCTGTCCCGACCAACCAAAGATCGCTTGAAATGATCACAGGAACCACCCCACAAGAATCTTCTCGCACATCTCGATCCATTTTCGGTTTGACACTGCCAATAATAGGAAAGATGCCAAGCCAAAAGCAATACACACCTTGAATAACAGAATGGATAAGCTGCAATCTGCCTGCATAAGATAAAGAGGCACTTTTCCAATTACAGAAGTAGTTCCTCAAAGAAGTAAACATGGGATCATAGTGCCCAACATTCATTCTAACAGCACATAAAGGAATTCCAAGATATCTGATAGGAAACACTCCTTCCTTTAAACCAGAGATATCCAATAAGTCAGCTTTATCATCTTCATTTAAACCAGCACAGAACATTTCAGACTTCATCATATTAGCCACCAAGCCAGAACACTCCCCAAAGCAAGACAAACAATTCATAAGAAGAGTAACTGAAATGGGATCCCCTCTAGCAAAAAGCATAAGATCATCAGCAAAAGCAAGGTGGTTGATCTTCAAACTTTGACAGCCTGCATGATAATTAAATTCTGAATCCTCCCCTAGGATCCTCAACATTCTGGACAGATATTCCATACCAATAACAAAATAAGAGAAAAGGAGAGGGGGATCTCTTGTCTCAGCCTCTTTTGCCAGAAAAAAACCTTTCAAATCTCCATTGAGAAAGCAGAATAAGAGCGGTGGAAACACAAAGCATAGTCCACTTAATAAATCATCACAGAAAACCAAAACCATGAAGAACATCCTTTAAAAAAACCAATGTACAGAATCAAAAGCCTTTTTTATATCCACCTTAATTAAACATCTGGGAGCACCTCTTTTAACACCATAATGCCTAATCAATTCTTGACACAGAAAGATGTTATCAGACATAACTTTACCATCAACAAAGCCAGATTGTGCCTCATCAATAATATCAGGAAGACAAACAGAAAGCCTAGAAGCCAGAATCTTAGAGATCACCTTGTAAGTGACATTACAGCAAGAAATAGGCCTGTAGTCACCAACAGAGGAGGCATGAGAGGATTTGGGAATCAGAGCAATGACAGGATGATTAATCTGTTTAAGAATAGCATCATTCTGAAAAAACTCCAAAACTGCAGCAGTAAAAGAATCCCCAACAATATTCCAGGATTTTTTGAAAAAGCCAGCTGAATATCCATCAGGTCCAGGAGATTTGTCATCAGAGAAAGAAAACAAAGCCTCCTTAACATCAACAAAATGATAACCCTCTCAAGTAACAATTCAAAGACCAAAGAAGAGATTTTAGGGCCAGCATTGACCACATCAACTTCAATAGGGACAGAAGAGCCTTCAGTGCCTAATAATTCTGTAAAATAATCAATGAAAGTGTCTCCCACCTGATCCAAAGAAGTAGTGTAGGTACCATCAGAAAGTTGGACAGAAGAAATATGCCTCCTGGCATTATTCTTTTCACCAAAGAGTGGAAGAATTTTGTTCCCCTATCACTAAATTTCATGTACACCCCTTTAGCTTTACATTGCATAAAAGAGGCCTCAGAGACTTCCAAAGTGTGACAAATCTTTTTCTGATCAAGAATTTGAGTAGCTAACAGGTCAGTTGGGCTCAAATTATACTCGATCTGAGATTGCCAAGTTCCTTGAGAGCATTACCAGTTTTGACTGAAATATGAGCAAAATGCAGTTGATTTAAGCTCTTGAGGGGAAACTTAAGCCTTTTCAATCTTTTACAAAGCTGGAACATAGCAGTACCAGTACAGTCTTGTTCCCAACTATGCATCGTAATTTTGATTGTGTAACTTTCATGTCGCTGTGACCACATATTGAAGAACTTAAAAGGTTTTTCCTTATGATGAATCTTCAAAAATAACTCTGCAAGGAGAATGATCGAGTGAAGACACGGAGGATCAAAAAAGCAAGAGAGTTTCGATTCGATCCATACCAATCGGCATTGATCATGACCCTATCAATTCTAGAAAAACACCACCGAATTCCAAGTAAAATACTCCCAGAGGAGTTCATGTCAGTAAGATTAGCATCAAGACAACAATCAATACCATCCTGCAACTCATAATCAGAAGGAGCAATACCTCCCATCTTGTCATCCACAAGAAAGAACGGCATTAAAATCACCAAGCACCATCCAGGGGAGGTCATAACAGACACTCAGTTCCCTGATACTATCCCATAAGGATCTCCTATCACCAATAGTATGCAAGCCATAAACAAAGGTGACAAGGACACTAACACCAGAAACAAGGAACCTGACTTTACAATGAATAAACTGCACATCCACCTCCAAAACCTCCACATCAAACACAGCAGGGTCCCAAATAACCATCATTCTCCTACTAGAATGCATGTCAAAATTGTGAACTACCTTCCAAAGAGGGATTTTCTTAGCAACAAAAACATCTAAGTTTTTTTGAGACAATTTAGTCTCAAGGATTCCAAATAAGGAAATCTGATGCTGTCTGAGAAAAGAGACAACAGCAGATTGTTTAAGAGCCTTATTGAACCCTCTAACATTCCAAAAACCTATCATTTTTGCCTACCTAGAGGTGATCTACCTCTAGAGACACTATCAAATTTATTTTTAGCAAAATCAGAAACACCAGATGTGTTATGCCTATTACCTTTCTTCTTCTTCTTAGATTTTTTTGAACCAGAAGCAGCAGTACCTCCTTTATGAGCCAAATCATCATCTTCCACCTCATCTGCCCAGGTTCCAACCTTGTCAGGGGATAAGACATCAAAAGTATTAACAACAGGAGTAGCAGGATCCTTCCCTTTGTTACTAGTGTCCACTGTTTTTCCTTTAACAGGATTTGCAGTAGCAGGACCAGAAGCAGCAGCAGCCCCATCAGACTTACTAACAACAGGCTCTTCATCAAATTTACCATCAGCATCAAGAACAATCACTTTCTTCTTCTTTGGAGGATTAGGTTTAGAAACACCAGGTTTTTTAGACCTTGCCACATACAGAGCAGGAGCATCATTCTTAGTTTCATCATGACCATCATCATTGTGGCCTAATTTGTTACAAATGGAACAGAACTTGGGCCTTTCCTCATATAAAACAGGTTGTAATAAAACCTTCCCATCATGCATAGTAATAGGAATGACAGAAGGCAATTCCATTTTCAAATCAATCTCCACAAGACACCTTGCAAAACTCAAAACTTTTCTAGAAGCAGTGACCTTATCAGTATACTGGGGACTTCCCAAAAAGGAACAAATCTTACTTAATGCCCTGTCCTTCCAAAGCCTTAGAGGTAGATTAGGTAATCGATCCAAATCTGGAACAACAAGACAAGCATCTTTACTAAAATTAAACATGTCAGCATCTTTTTAACAAAGAAAGGCTTTCCAAAAGCATAGAAAGGACCAGCCTGCAGTACCTCATTAAGATCAGAATCTTGCTCAAACTGAAACACTATCCACCCAGAATTATGGTAATGATATCTGCATTTTTTTGGCCAGGCATTAACAATTTTTTGAACAGCATCTCTTCCAGGAAATTTGGATGGAAAGATACCTATCAAACACAGTTTTTCCAAAGAGTCATCATTTAAGTCTTCTTCTTCCAGGAAAACAGTATCCTGTGAGAGACAGTCTACATGATCAGTCAAGATAACAACTTCATCAGTGAGATCCCTATTCTTTTTTACCATTTGTACCCAAGAAGCAAGATCATCAATAGCCTTTTCAGCATTCTTTCCCAAAAAAACTTCAGCAGGGGTATCAGCAGGCTTACCAGCAGCCTCAGCAGGGGTATCAGTAGGGTTAGTACCAGTACCAGCAGGGTTACCACTAATAACTTTATCCTTACTTGCAATAGTACCAGGATCCACCTCTACAAGAGTCCCCTGTTCTATCACACCACCAGGTCCTAAAGTGCTAGAAACACCTTCGTAAATGTGCTCTACTGGCGAGGAGCCATGATCTATCATACCATCATCAGCAACAGGCTCTACAGATGCAGGAACCTGCCCAACAGGTGCACCAACACTCTCAATTGTCCTTTCAGACATACCACCAATCTTTAGACTATCAATGGAAGCAATATCACTTTGTTTCTCAACTTCCAATAACTCAGAAAGTGTTGAAATACCTGCTGAATCACCATCAGCAGGGACAATCCTCTTCTTCAAAGTGGAGGCGGCGGGGTGACTAACCTCGGATTTGAGTTTCATTGCTTCATAAACTCTAGGATTGCAACATTTAGAAGCAATCTCCTTTTTTTCCACCATTCGAATTGCTGCATTGCGCAGACTCCAGGAGTAAAACGACATCTGCAAGCGCGCACAGGAACATGGGGCACGAATGAATGCACATCATGCGATAGTGCACGAATGAATGCACATCACACTGTAATTTTGTAAGCATCATTGCACAGTCGTATCAGATCGTTGATTTTCTTTTTGACTGTTTTGATGTTGTCATTGATATACGCCACTTCAATATACATGGAATCTGTCTCCTGTGTCATCCATATTTTCAGTTGATCAATTTCATAATGGCATTCATGTCTTCGGGCGCCCAATTTTCTTTCCAATTCTTCAACCTGGTTTCTTAAATCTGCGATCTCGTTAGTATGCTTATCCATTTTCTTCTTCTACTTTTCTGTTTTTATTTGTAATATGAATTGTACATCTGTGGTTATACTAGTATTTATACGTCTCTTCGATTTACCCTACCATGAGACCCTTCAGATTCGTATCTCTTCGATTTACACTACCATGATACCCATCAGATTCGTATCTCTTCGATATACTACTATTTATAGGCCCATTTTATCATTTTTAAATAGTTTAATTCCAATTCTTACCCGCAACAATCTCAAACATGTCTCATTGGCCGAAACAATCTTGAACTTGTGTAATTTTAAATCAAACTTGTGTCGAAACAATCTTGAACTTGTGTAAAGTTAAAATTAAAAAATGAATTCATTATGTTAAGGGTCAATGACAAATCATCAAATATTATAACAAATCATCATTTATAATGTTAAGCAAATTAATGAATCAAACCATAGTATGGATTATGGAATTGTATAATGTTAATCAATTACAATTACACCTTACGTTAACTATGTGGATTTGTATAATTCTATAAGAATCACTAAATTAACTTCTTCATATCAATGGGTCAAATTTTCTAACAAATAATGTTAACCAACTAATGAATCAAACCCTAGTTCTCAAACATGGAAGAAAATAACAATTACAAATACAATATACACAGGGGCGGCTGCAGGAATTTTGACAAGGGGGTCGGAAATTTATCAATTTTTTCCCGTATCACACATATATTTGTATATTTACCTCTGTACATGTAATTATAGAGTATGAGATAAAAATAGGGTCAATGCATAAAAATAAGGGTCGATTACACATAGATATCGTTTATTAAAAAAATCACCATGTTGTTAAAAAAAAAAAAAAAATTATTTTAGGGGGTCGGCCGCACCCACAAGCTTGTGGGTGGAGCCGCCCCTGAATATACATAATAATATGAATGAAACCAAATTTCTCCTTCAAAACATTCTTCTTCAAAATAACAATTATCAATACAATACATATCAATAATAAAGGAACCATAGTTCTCCTTTAAAACATCCTTCTTCAAAACAACAATTACAAATTATAGTTCTCCTTCAAACTTGGAACCATAGTTTTCCTTTAAAACATTCTTCTTCAAAACAACAATTAAACATTTTAGTTCTCCTTCAAACTTCAAACCACCCCCATTCTTCTGTAAAAATTAAAATGACATAGTTTAATAATTATCATAACCAAAACCCTCATAGATAGTTAACACAAGTTATGGGCAAAAACAAATTAAATTGTTTAAAATGACATAGATCCACTCCGAATGGCTGAAAGTTCCATAAAAGCAATCACGCAACCAGCTTCTTTCACCAATCCGGCATATGTGCACTCCGAATCAATGATAGATCCACTCCTTCAAGCATGAACTCCACAAATTTAAGAACGAAAATGCCACAATCACTCCTACCAAATTACAAGAATTACATGATAGTTAGTCACAACATCGAATACCTTAATAATCTTTATATATATTGCATAAAATTATCAAACGTACCCATTATCCTGAGATGGACAATCCACGCTCTTCACCGCTAGTTTTCCCACAGAATAATTCTCATATCCTTTTACATAGTTCTTCAGTAAAAGTGGTATCACAACTTGCAGAGGCGTGACACAACTTGCAAGAAGCACTTTTCTGATATGCCCTAGAAGGCTGTCATACACGTAAATTATCTTCCCACTCAGATCAATTTTTAGAAGAAACCAATGACCCATTTTTATCATCGGCACATACAAACTTGTGCAACCTTTCCATGGTTTGCTAAATTCCGGAGTTGTCCCCTTCACAATATTCATAAATACTCTATCAAATCGTCCTTTGCATATTGTATAAATTCCTCCATTCCTTTTCTTTCTAATGTGTCGTATGTGAAAGCCTTTGACATAACTTGCAAATTGCGTATCCAGAACGCGTGCATTTTGGTCAAACATGTTCGGGTACTCTAAGCATCGCCGGCGAATTTCACACAATGAACTATCCATTACCTGAATATCAAAAAATATATATATACTACTTAACCAAAACATAAAATTGCTGTTAATTTACAATCTAAAGCATATACTACTTACGTTGTTTGGCAAGCTCGCCCCCCTCACAATTCCTTTCAAAATACTTGATTGGATATCACAGTCAACCAAACTCACATTAACAATAAATAAAAAGGAAGAAAAACTAATTAATCATCAAAATAGGGTTTACAAATTAGGGTTTATTTTAACCGTATGACATTCATACCTGTCTTCACATACATGAATCTGTAAACTGAACAACACGGTTCGTCATCACATGATCCATTTTTCGGAACGGATTATAAGCATCAAACTTCTTCACTTTCCTTTTTTCGGTAGTTTAATATAAGTGCTGCTAAGTGCTTTTCTTTTCGGCGGCGTCGGTAGATTGAAACGTACAACTATATAAAACATTCAATGACGTAATTAGTTTGGATTATACATATATCTACTAACATAAGCTCAAATTAATTATTTTTGTAAAACTACCTTTAACAACTTTTTTCCCGTACTCTTTTTCCAAATCATCCTCATCTAGGATGACCTCGGCTCTCTATTCTCCTACGGCATTATCTAATCATAATTTCAAGAAACTAAATTTTATGAATAAACTAATTCTCTCACCAAAACACATAAAGGACGGATTTAATTATACCTTCACCATTTGGGTTTCCCTCACCTTCCTCCCTTATATCAGCTTGCTCCTCCTCTATGCCACCATTTACATCTACATCACATTCCATAACCTTATTTAGCTTTTCAGCAACTTCCTCCTCCATTTTAATGTCCTCATTTATCTCTTCGCCCACGGCATTTCCTAATCATAATTTCAAGAAATAAAATATTATTAACTAATTCTCTCATCAAACTACATAATGAACAATTCAAAAGGACAAGTTTCATATTATACCTTCGCCGTTTCGGGTTTCCTCGACCGTTTCCTCAACCGGGGCATCAGGTTCATACCCTACCTCTTTATCACCCTCGCTTACATTTTCAGGTGGGACCTCCCCTACCTCTTTATCACCATCCCCAACCTCCTTCACAATAGCAGGAGCTTCCTCCTCAATTTCAGTGGTCTCGTTTCTCTCTTCACCTCCACATACATTTTCTGGTGGGAACTCCCCTACCTCTCTATCACCTTCCCCGGCTTCCTTCTCTTCAACTACGGCATTTCCTAATCATAATTTCAAGAAATAGAATGTTATAAACTAATTCTCTCCTATATAAACAACATAAAGGACAAATTTAACTTTATACCTTTGCCGTTTCGGGATGCCTCCACTGTTTCATATTCCATTTCATTAAATTCTTCATTACTTTACATTTCACTTGCATGTATACCATCATTTTTACATTTTTCACATACACAAGAAAGACGAACCTCTATCAATTTAACTTTACACTGGAGCGTATCCATAAAAGCGCACATTCTTTTGTTCTCTTCAGCAATTTTTACCAACTCTTCACACATTCTTTTGTTCTCTCCACTCACAGCAACTTTTACCAATTCATTTAGCTTTTAATAATCAATGTTACCCGTTGATTGCTCAGGTGCATTGTCATAAGTAGTTTCATCATCTTCAACTTCATCTTCCCGGGGCATCACAAAATAAGCTTTTTTCTTTTCAGCCTTAGATGGAACCAACTTTCGAACTACATCCACCTGCATTATCTACTACTCATAATTAGTGTGAAGGATGCATTTACATACCAAACTTAAGATACAAATTAAACATCACTACCTCTCCCGATTCAAGAACAACTTCAACTAGTGCAGAGTTGACCCTTTTTGCATTTCCCCACTTCATCATTCTTGGGAGATCATTCTCGTCAACAATCTCTAAAAACTTCCTTAAAGAAGGAATTGCTTCAAGTGCCCAAACCTATGATGCATTTACATACAAGTGATTGACCAAACATAACCAAAATTTTTAACAACCTACGTATATATATATATATATATATATATATATATATATATATATATATATATATATATATATATATATGATGAATTAAAACACTGGATTTGGATTTTACATACCATCAAAGCATCTGGAAACCATAGAAAGTATATCCGATCGGGACCTTTTTCAAAACATCTCTTAGTCCCTCCTCAAAACATAGACAGTGGTTTCATGAGAATCATTTCCCCATGGATACTTGTTGAAAGCATCCAAATCATCAACCAACTGAAAAATCCACCAATCCACCGCACGTTTCTCTTCTGATGCCCACACAACATACGTCAAGATAACGATCAACCCCAACTTGTAACGGTCTACAACATTCTTAGTTCTATTAAACTTTTGCCACACATGCTTCCTATACACTGACGCAAGGTTTTTAAAATAATTCTTAACTAATTTAGACTCTTTTCCTACGCCTTTATCGACATTGCTATCATCGCCAACCAAGAAACCGGTAACAAGCGCAAATTATTGTACACTGAATCGTATCTTTTTGGATCCAACATTGAACCAAAAAACATCTCGATTTATAGGGTTCGCCAACCTCATTATCAACTGATGTACTATCTGGTTGGCTCGCAGATCCTTCAAATTGATTAAATGTCCAAAACAAGACTGTTCCAACTTTGCTTTGTGCTTGGTGTCAAGCTTTTGATAAACTTCATTTGCTTTACCAATTTGACATCGGTTTACGCTTTCACATTTTGCAGTCCTATCTTGTGCGCTTAGTGCATAAACCAACGCCATTCAACCAATTTTCTATTACCAGCAAAAAATAAACAAAATGTATCAATCGAATTAAATAATAAATGAATTTGAATACAATTGAAGCAAACAACACATTTTGAAAAAAATTGATCACCGCCATTGTTTAAGTTAACAAATTTGGTTACACAATTTGCCTAAACCGATCCCACATCATTCAACACCATAAGAAATCTCACATTTTCCTAATCTCCAAAATCATATACATAACAAAATTTAAACTCAACCCACAAAATCAAACATGTGTAAATGCATTAACTCGAGTGAATTATAATCTACATGCACATACCAAACCCACAAAATCATACCTTTTTCAAACTTGCTTGGTCAGCTTCTTCAACTTCTTGTTCTTAGGGAATTGACCGATCAGCTTCCTCAACTACCGGTGAGTTTGCACACTTGCTCGATTGCTGAAGAATTTTGCTGATCCCAGGTTCAAATATGGGTATGTGTGCTGATTTTGGACGGTGAAGTTTTGGGGAAATTAGCGGTAATTAAATGATGGTGGATGAAATATCGAGAAGAGTTGTTAGGGAGGAAGGGGTGAAATGGCTGAAGGAGTTAAGGGATTTGGGGATAAATAGAGAGGGGTATTCCAGTCTATCCATGATTTTATAAGGTTTTTACCCTTTTTCATTTTCTTTAAAAATAAAAAACGGGTCAAAGCTTATTTTTGCAAACCCCAAAGTTTATAAGCTCAAAGCTGCCATTCCCTCATTTTTATTTTTTCATACACTTTATTTTGATACCACATTCAACACATTCCGATGTGGTTTCAGAAAATGCAATGTCGAAATTCACTATTGTTCGAAATTCACTATCGATATTCACTGATTTTCGAGATTCTCTAAGGAGATTCACTGAGTGAATTTCGACAGTGAATCTCACGAAAAACGATGTAATGATATCGAACCGAGTCTTAAAACGAAGAGCATCAAAAAAATAAAAAAATCAGTGAAATTTTCATCACGTTTGGATATCTAGATCAAAAGATATGAGTGTTTGAAAATCGGGGAGGAAAGAGAAAAAAGAAAAAAAAAATACAAAAAGAAGGTCCCGTCCCAAGTACTAACACGCGTGATTTTTTTTTAATTTTTTTTAATATCGTCCTTCTACCAATAAAAAAATATGGATATTTGTCTATAAGGACTTGTTTGAATACTTAATAGGTATTTAGGACACTAAGAAATCTTATTTGTTTATAAGGACACAAAATGAGTAACTAGACAAAACTATCATTTTTTTTACTTTCTTTTTCTTGGAGCTAAAAATGTTTTTTTTTTAATTTTCTGGACGTTAAATTTTTTTTTTAAATTTTTCTGGGCGCGTTTCTTTTTTTTTTGTTTAATTTTTCTGGCCGCGTTTTCTTTCTTTTTCCTGGCTGCATTTTTTTTCCTAGCCGCGTTTTTTTTTCTTTTTCTAGACGTGATTTTTTTTAAACACTAAAGAGACATCGCGGTGTCTCTTCATCACGGTATCTTTGCATCGTGGTGTCTCTGCATCGGGGGTGTTCTGCATCGGGGGTGGTCAGTGCATTGCGGTGTCACTTTATCGCGGTGTATCTGCATCGTGGTGTTACTTCATCACGGTGTCTCTGCATCACGGTGTCTTTTAATCGCGATGTCTCTGCATCGCGGTGTCTCTACATCGTCAAATGTTATAACATCGCGATGTCTCTGCAATACGGCGTCTCTGCATTGCGGTGTCACTTCATAATGGTGTCTCTGCATTGCGGTGTCTCTGCAATGCGGTATCACTTCATCGTGGTGTCTCTAAATCGCGATGTCTCTGCATCGCGGTGTCTCTACATCGTCAAATGTTATAACATCACGATGTCTCTGCATCGCGGTGTCACTTCATCACGGTGTCTCTGCATCGCTGTGTCTTCACATCGGGGTGGTCACTTCATCGCGGTGTCTCTGCATCTGGGGTGGTCACTGCATCGCGGTGTCTCTGCATCAGAGGTGGTCACTGCATCGAGGTGGTCAATGGATCTGGGGTGGTCAATGCATCGCGGGTGGTCACTGCATCGTGGTGTCACTTCATCGAGGTGTCTCTGCAATGCGGCGTCTATGTATCGCAGTGTCTCTGCATCGGGGGTGGTCACTGCATCGCGGTGTCTCTGCATCTGGGGTGGTCACTGTATCACGGTGTCTGCGATCGGAGGTGGTCTTTGCGTGATCGAGGTGGTCAATGGATCTGGGGTGGTCAATGCATCGCGGTGTCACTTCATCGAGGCGTCTCTGCATCGCGTCGTCAATGCATCGAGGTGGTCACCGAGAAAAAAAATCACCGAGAAAAAAAGACGTCATTAAAAAAACGACTAGAAGAAAGAAAAAAACGCCCGCCCAGAAAAGAAAAAAAACGCAAAATGCCTAGAAAAAAAGGAAAATAAAAGAAGAAAAAACATTAAAAAAAACAAAAGCAAAACAAAATTAGGGTAGTTTGCTCCATGTACTAATTATGTGTCATTATAACCAAATAAGATTACTTAGTGTCTTATTTGCCTAATTAAGTCTAATATATGTCCGTTTGTACCTTAGTCAATGGAATATTCAGTAATGTAGTAAGTGAATCGCGATCCAACAAAGTCAATGGATTGCTCTCTCTTAATGGACAATAATAACTGAGATATATATTGGGATATTCACTGTTTCAAATGAATCGAATTCATATCAGGTTTCAAAATAATAATATTCTTTAATAGTATTAGTTTGAATTGTTAAATATGCATTTTTTTTTACGGGTAACATACTTCTGTAACGCCCCGCTCCCGGATACCGAGACCTTATCCGGAAGAGAAACGTTCGGCGCGTATAGCATTAAATAAATCTAATATTATACGTAAACCTCTGCGTCGTCGTATCAAAATAACGCAAACGGAAGCTAAAAGGACTCGGGTATAAACATAAATGCTACTATGAATAGAAAGTAACCATACTAAAGATGGATAGTTGAATTACAACGACGAAAAACCCAAAGACTTATACAATACGATGTCTTAGAAGTAGAAGTACAACAAGTCTAATAAAAGGAATACAACTAGTCTAGTACAATATTTACAAAGAAATAAACTAAAAGCTTCGTCAAGACTTCAATGTCTTCAAAAGTCGTCATCTACACTTGGGCAACCTGTTCGTCTTCTCACCCCACAATGCATACAAAAAGAAAATGCAAAGGAGGTAAGTACAAAGTACTTAGTAAAAAGTGAGAAGCTAATGAATAACTAAGTTATACAACGAAATGTTATTATTATGATTATTAAATTATCTTTATGAGACCGACTCAATCTAAGGTTCACTACATGTCCATCTACATGTCGTGACTAAACGTTTCTACTTAACTTATCTTGGCTACATCATTACTCAAGGATACTATGCATGATGAAAATTCCACCACGAGATGTACTTGCCAACTATGGTGAATAGCACCGATAGTCCCGGGATCTCTCCGGTATGCATATACGTTCGGTGAATTTCCTCCACTGCCATTCAGCCGTTTATAGGCCAGCAGCGTTGTTCGCTTTAACTGAACGTATCACATCGCCGATATGAATCAATGCCTAACCGAGAATAAATAACGTTTTAGCTTTTACTACACATATGTAATTATTTACCGTTGTTATCTAGCCACCTAAGTGTTTTCAGGTAAGCTCCCTCACATACCCTACTCTCTTTCCTAGACCACTAGACACGGACAAGGCCTAGCAAATACACAGACATTGATGAACTCTAGTTCATCAAAGCACAAGCCCTTTCATGCCTTTCCGACGGTCCCGGACTTCAACTCCCTTTAAGAGTACGTCCGGGGCCGGAACCAAACGCATCAGAACTCAATCGGGGCTTGTTTATGTTCAATTAATGTTATTCAATCAAAAAAAATAGAAATTTAAAACTCAACACAAATATTCCAAAACATATCACATCTCATTAATTACAAATTAGCATGAATTCTATCACCAAACAACACCAAAACTCACCGAAACTCAACGTATCATTAAAAAACTATAATTACTCATTAGGAAGATCCTCTTACCTTAAATTCCAGCAAAATGATCCAAAACATTCAAGATAGTGCTGATCATCCAAGCCTTCAACTCGAAACCTAATTGATCAACAGATAACCCTAAAATCCTATTTCCTTGAAAAACCAGAACTGAAAAAGTGAAAAAAAAACTGAATATTACCTAGATTAACTGCTGTGAAACTATTTTTAGAATAATCTGCGCTCCAAGACGATCGTTTCGACTACTCATGGCTGAAAAACAGAGCTACAGATTGAAAGATACGAATTTTTGAAGATCAAACTCGACGGTTACCAAAAAAAACTAGGGCTAAACTGAAAACTTACGGAATAATGATATTTTATTTTCCAAAGTTGCGTCTCATCGTGGTGATCACTTTTCTCTCATGCGGCATCTTGAAACGACGAACGGATTGCCCGCACGGTTGAGGTCTTCGTTCCAGACATCCGGTGAAGCTCTGCGTCTTTTTTTTTCTTTCTGCCGTCGTTCTTCTCCATTTTTTTTCAGAAATTGGCACGAAGAATTATGTGGAAAATATTGGGATTATTTTTCTTAAATAGCTATTAAATAATACCCTTTTAAAATAATAACTAAATTCTTTAATTAAATCCTTTTTAATTAATTAAATATGATAAATAATAAAAAGGTCGTAGTGGGTATGCCCAATTATTATTTAATCATTTCTGAAAAGTCGGGATGTTACATTCCTCCCCCCTTTAGAGGAGTTTCGTCCTCGAAACTCGAGTGTAACTGGGGTGTACTTGAACTCTGGACCTTGTGAAGCGTTTCGTCTGCTAACTCTTACATTCATCTTCTTCTTCCATCTTCCCACCTTTTACCTGTCTTGAGCCAACTTGGGGTAGCGACGATCCACTTTATCTTCTTGTTGGATTGTTGTATCACTTTGGTCTCATAACCTGTCATCGCTCTCCTTCATCCTAGAAAACTGGCGTTCTTCGCTTTTCTCCATGTAGAGTTTCTGTTGGAAATAAAATTTATGTTTTGATGATAATTCATCATATTTAATCTGTTATTATCTTAACCCCATTGATGGAGTGCTGAAACCAGCTGTTATAGTGAAAAGCTAAAAGATGTGTAGAACTGAATGTATAGATTTTATTAGAGTTTGATAATTGTATAGGTTATATCAGACAAGCACTGTAATAGTTAGAAGTGTCGTAAAACTAAAACTAGAAATCATCTAAGAAACTGAAAGACAAGTCATCAAAATTGACTCAGAATACACCAAGAACTGAAGCTCACTCAGAATGAAGAAGGTAAGTTCGCTGAGGGACACAGACTCAGTTGGCTTATATAGAAGACAGAAGAACGGAGGGACACAGACTCAGTTATTGAAAATTGAACAACTGAGGGTTCAAACTCAGTTTATAAAGACCAAGTCGAGACTGTAAAGTTAGACTTCAGGCAAGTTTGTGATGACCTGAACTGACTTTATGGATCTTGTATGAAGACCTAAGAATCATAAGGACAATGAATTCGTAGATGATATATACTTTTGCTGTACTCTGGTTAAGTCAATTATAATCAGATGAAGAATTGGAGTACTGATATTTGAAGAAGAGTAAAATCTCAGTTAATGCTCCAAGTCAGTCAAGAAACTGACAACTGACGAACTCAGTATAAAACTGATAAGGAAACTCAGTCTTATAAGTCAGTCATCCAACAAACTGATAGTACAATCGAACGTGGTAAAGGAACCAATTCTATTGGATGAAGTACTGACAAGTCAGAACGGTCACAAATATAGCCGTTACAAGATAAACGTTGATACAATTCGAATTCAAGCCAGATGAACGTTGGAACTTA
Source organism: Gentiana macrophylla (assembly GCA_026214975.1). Taxonomy (NCBI): domain Eukaryota; kingdom Viridiplantae; phylum Streptophyta; class Magnoliopsida; order Gentianales; family Gentianaceae; genus Gentiana; species Gentiana macrophylla. The sequence continues at coordinate 28,313,622 of CM047815.1, forward strand.
CACTATAAATAGGGGACTTTGCACCAAGGATAAAATACCAAGATTTTACAAAGAATTAACAAGATTACAAGCATTTTGTGCACTAGTCTCGTTCATTCGAATTGCTATCATCTTTGCGCTAACAAGATCAATCAAGAATTTCTTCAAGTGTTCAAGCTACACAGAAATCATCTAGATTCAGACACTTTGAAGAACCACAAACAAGAATCAATTCATTGATTCTCAGCCCAACTTTGATTCACAATCAAAGGTCAAGACTGTGAAGCAATCCAGTGAAGGATTAGCTAAGGACAGTTGTATCAGCAGTCGGGTAGACTGTGTTTGTGGTGGTAGCTGGTGAAGAGGCATACATAACCCTTCAAGGACCTGTGGCTCAAGCATTTGGAGAAGCGACAATCCAACTGTTTTTTGATTTGTTTAGATAGTGAAGCTAGGATTAGCCAAGGACTATTGTTTAGGACTTTTGTGTGATTCACCTCAAGAAGTTCTAGTGGAATTTTCCTCCTACACCATAGGGGAAGAGAAAACTGATAGGATTACACCACCTGGAACCTCTATAACTCTTGTTTCATTTATTTTACGCATTTATATTCTGTTATTCATATTTGCAGCATTTATTATTGTTTACACATCATACTGAGAACTGATTGTTACACAACTCACAGCTCACAAACTGACATTAACCAGAAATCAGTTTTACACACTCAGCTTTCACAGAGAGTAACAAGATCAAGAAAAAGGCTAGAATTATATCCACTTCCGGTTGACTCAATTTTGTATAAGTCATTTTGACTTAAACTCAGCTTTGTCAGCTTAATTCCACACAAGTTAAAACAAAACATTAATTTGATTAAAATCTAGTTTTTGGTGACAAGTTTATTCACCCCCCCCCCCTCCCCTCTAAACTTGTGTTAGCCTTTCCAAGGGACCAACAACTGGTATCGGAGCAGAGTTTTTCTGTTCCGACTTAGAGCAAGTAACTGATAGTTGTTCTATATATCCTCTAGTTGTTCTCATTAGAAAGATCAGTTTTTAGTTTTTATATAATCAGTTTTCACTCACTCACAATGGATAGCAATCAGTATGCAAGACAAATGCGGATGTGTAACATGGATAGGTTTGACGAATACAAACGTCGCATGCAGGCTTTTCTAGCAGCTACTCATGACGAAATGATGGACGTACTCACTGATGGACCAATCCAAATCACTCACATGCAATCTGTTGATGAAGATCAAGTTCGAGTTCCAAAGCCCAAGGCTGAATGGACCAGTGATGATCGCAAGCGAAACAATCTTAACAATGTTGCTATAGACTATATCCTCAGAACTCTTGATAGCAACAAGTACTTGAAGGTGAAAGACTGCACAACTGCTAAGGAAATGTGGGACAAACTTCAGTTAGTTTGTGAAGGAACTGACTCAATCAAGGGAAATAAGATCTCAGCTGCAAAGCAGAAGCTTGAGAATTTCAAGATGAAATCCGGAGAGACCATTGATCAAATGGAGACAAGATTCAGTCCTATCATGGATGAATAAGACATACTCAAGATTGAATACACAAAGAAAGTAATCAATACAAGAATCTTGAAGGCCTTGCCAATGTGTTGGAAGATGAAGGTCACTGCAATGGAAGAATCTAGAAGACTTGACATAGAGGACTCCTTCAAAATCTTCTCAGATCTGAAAGCTTATGAATTCAGTGAAGATTTTACAAGCACAGCTGCAATAATCAAAGCTCTGGAAGAACCAAAGACCACATCACTTGCAGCATCATCCAATGACTCTCAAGAAACATCCACAAATAATCTTCAACAGTTGGATGAAATGGAAGAACAAATGGCACTTATGATGAGTTGAATCATAAGGATGAAGAATGGTCATCTTGTAACTCAGAAGTTCATTAAGAAGACCCCTGAGAAAATAAAAGATGATGAGTATCTCTGTTTCAACTGCAAGAAACCTAGACATTATAAAGTTGAATGCCCAGAAATGAATGCAAAGAAGACTCAGCAAAGAAGAACCGGCAGAAGAGCATTGTTAGCTGGAGATGAATCTGACTACGAAGCTGGTACAGAAAGATTATCTGACGATACATCTTTAATGGCTCACATGGAAAATTCCAATGAGGTATGTGAATCAAATTCCAAATACAGTTCAGCTCAGATTTCCATGCAAATGCATGTTCTTCAACAGCCGATTCCAATCCAAAGAACTCAGAACTAGAAGAAACACTTGATGAGTTGATGAGTCAGCTTGTCACCATACAAGCTGGTTATGAATCAATCAAAGATGAGAAAGAAGTTCTAATTCTAGAGGTCAAAGATTGAATGATGAACTAAACATGTTAAAAAACTAAGCAGAACTGATAAAGGAAAGAATCAGGGTCAATCTACTGCATCAGCAGCAGCAACTGAATCTTTTGCTCAATCTAGTTCAGCCAATGGATTCAAATCAGGCAAGCCATATGGAGATAGAACTGGCTTAGGATTTGATACACATCAAACTTCGAAGGGAGGAACGAGTAAGGCAACTGAACCTAATGCCAAAACTGGTGTTAAGTTCGTAGCTGAACAATGTCCTCAAACTAAGAAGCATGATGAACTAGTAAAACAGGTTCAACGTGAATCAAGTCAGTCACAGCATCAGTTTTCAAAGAAGTCAGCTGTAAACAATAATAGACTCAACCAAAAAGTTAAATCAGCTGTACATCATGAAAACCGAAAAGGTAGATCAACTGCTGAATCTACTCAAACTAATCAGGCTAAGAACCAGAAAAAATTTAGTCAACGTAAATCCAAGAATATCAATTATTCAAAGATTCACAAAGTCAGGGGGAAAGGAAGATTATTTCCAACTGATGATACAGGAATTTCTCTGAATCTACTATTAAAACTGATAAAAGCAATCATTTCAGACATAAAACTTATCACAAGTTTCAGTCTAAAGGTCAGCAGAGGAATCACATCAGTCCTCAGCAGAGACCTCAGTACCAAGTTCAGTCCAGACCTCAGTACAGCAGAAATGATAGTTATTATTCAAGTTTCAATAATAGAAAACATCATGGAAATCAGTTTCAGCCAAAGGACCTGAGAGATCATATAAATAAGACACAGTCCAAGCATAGATACTATGGGAGTGTGGCTTACATATATGAAAACAAGTGCAACAATATCCGAAAAATACCTAAAGGTTATATTCCCAAGGTTGTACTGACAACTGACCCCCATGGACCCAAACAGAGTTGGGTACCTAAAAATGTTTAATTTATTTTGCCGGATATTGTACTTTGACAGTGGATGCTCAAGACCCATGACAAAGAGCAAGGACTGTCTAAGTAATTTTATTGCAAAAGATGGACCAAAAGTCAATTTTGGAAGCAAAGACAAACCTGGATTTACCAAGGGTTATGGTACTTTGATTAGAAATAGACTTACTATCAAGAATGTATCTTATGTAGAAGGATTGCATTACAATCTACTCAGCATCAGTCAATTCTGTGATATGGGATATAGAGTTACGTTTGACAAAGATTTCTGCATTGTCGTCAGCAAAACAGCATTTCAAGTTGTCCTAGCCGGAAGAAGAAAAGAGAATATGTATGTTGTAGATTGGACTACAGCAGTCGCAGAAACTTGTTTACTTGTGCATACCAAATCAGAAGTCAGCTGGTTATGGCACAAGAAATTGGGTCATCTTAACTTTGATGACATCAACACACTTGTCAAGAAACAGCTAGTAATTGGACTACCTGAGATTACCTACAAGAAGGATAGCTTATGTGATGCTTGTCAGCAAGGAAAGCAAACAAAAGCTAGTTTCATGACCAAGTCTCAGCATTCTACAAATAGAGTTTTAGAACTAATACATATGGACTTATTTGGACCTATCACACCAATCAGTATCAGTGGAAAGAAGTATACATTGGTGTTGGTAGATGATTATTCAAGATACACTTGGGTTATTTTCTTAACAAAGAAAAGTGAAACCAAGAAAAGGCTCATAGAACTTCTCAAAAGGCTTCAAAATCAGAAGAGTGTATCAGTTGTGAAGATAAGATCAGATAAAGGAACCGAATTCCTCAACAAAGTGATTATCGAATACTGTGAAGAAAATGGTGTTTTACATCAACTTGCAGCAACAGTAACACCTCAACAGAATGGTGTAGCTGAGAGAAGAAATAGAACACTCAAAGAAGCAGGAAGGACTATGATTTGTGAAGCAAAACTACCTAAAAGATATTGGGCAAAATCTATTAACACAGCTTGCTACCTGTCACGGATGTTATCTAATGAAAAATAAACAAGTAATAAAATTTATAAATCCGGTATTCCCCAAGTGTAGGGATCGTAGTACAGCGATTAATACCGGAGTCGATCACAGGGAATCGGGGTATCTAGTTCATTAATTTTCCTAAGATTGATACCAATTATTTCTAAACTTAAACCTAAAAACGAAAAGATAAACTGGACAGAGGATTGTCAGTCCAAAGCCAGGAAGGATAAAAGCGATAATAAATAAATAAAACTATAAACGAGGAAAAACAATAAAAACGATGATCATGGTGATTAAACAATTGAACAAGTAAATATCCACCGATCCCGCAACCCTTAATTTCCTCTCTAAAGTTATCTTGTGATGATTTAATTAAAGATGTGGTTCACCTATCAAAGGTATGAATTCCTACTCTCGTAGATAATTCGCCTATCAATCTCTCATCTATCGATCTATAAGATTGACGCTCTCAAAACAAGGTGTAAGATCTCTCAATCTAGCAACCTAGTTATTTAACCTAGCAACTCTCGTTATGTCAAGATTAAAAATCCCATCTTTCCTATGGTGATCTAAGGTTTACACCGACTCTCGTCATACGGTAAACATCAACAACAATTCATCTTTCGATATCGATTGCATAACAAAATAAACACATGGGAAAGATACAACCTTAATCAAATTCACAAAACAAATCTAGATTGAAAAGAAAGAACCTGTTGAAACGGATTCACATAGTTTGAACAATTGCTCAGCCTCCAAGCATTCAGCATAAAGACAGAAATGAAATAGGAAAAACGAATATAAAACAAGAAAAATCGCAACCTTGGCCTCCCACAAGAAAGTGGGGCCGCTAGTGGTTTTCTCCTAATGATTGTGTATCAATAGGTCTCAATAATATATCATTAGGAGTTGAAATACGCGGCTGCTATTTATAGAAAAAGCGAAGGCCGCTTTGCTAAGTCGGTTTAAGGGCGCCCGTCCGCTCCTCGGGCCTTCGTCCATTCTTACAGACTTGCTTCAGACGCCCGTCCACTCAGTGTCCAAACTCTCTGTATCAAAAATCTCAGCCTGGACGCCCGTCCACTTTGATGGACGCCCGTCCAACCTGGACGGGACTTGGACGCCAGTTCAGCTGGATCAACAACTTGATTTCTTCATCTTTATCCTCAATCGATTTCATCTTTATCTCTTCTCCTCTTCATTAATCCGATTGTCAACCTCTTTTAATCCTCTTTTTGGTCGAAATTGTGTATCTACAATACATCAAACACATTGCAAAATGTAGTATCTTCCAAATCAATATAAAACCATCAATTTTACACATAAATCATACAATTCCGCAACTAACCCATTAAAAACATCACTTGCTCAATATTTCAATTATAAAGCTCGATTTCTATGAAAAACATCCAGATATGGGGGAAATTGATATAAAACATATCCTTATAAAACGTATAAAATCACCCTTAACACTACCCACAGAACAGAGCTCTCATTAACAAAATACATGAGAAGAAACCTTATGAAATTTGAAAAGGAAGAAAACCAAATGTTTCTTACTTTCATGCTTTTGGAAGCAAGTGTTTTATACACAATAATGGAAAAGATCAGCTTCACGTTTTTAAGCCCAAAGCTGATGAAGGAATATTCTTGGGATATTCAAGTGTCAGCAAAGCATTTAGAGTATTGAACAAAAGGACACTTAAGCATGAAGAATCAATTCATGTAGTGTTTGATGAACCAAACTTTCCCGGTGAAGAAATTGAAATCGGACTAGAACCAGTTTTTCAGACTCAACCTCAGTTACCAGTTTTACCAGAATCAGTTTATGTTAACATTGGAAGACTAAGGATCTCAGAATCATCAGATCAAGATAAATCTCAGATTCCAACAACTGAACCACCTACAGTTGAACAACATGATTCTGACCCAGTTCAAGATGATCAAGATGAAGAAAATCAAGAACCCCCAGCATATCAATGGATGAGAAATCACCCTGAAGAACAAGTGATTGGTGATACTCAAGCTGGTGCTCGAAAAAGAGATCAACTAGATGCAATGATTGCATGTTTCCTATCTCAATCTGAACCTAAAGAGATAGAAGAAGCTTTGAAAGATCCAGATTGGATTTTAGCAATGCAAGAAGAACTGAATGAGTTCAAAAGAAATCAAGTGTGGGAGTTGGTAGACAAACCAGACCATGTAAACATCCTTGGCACTAAATGGGTTTACGGAAACAAGCTTGATGAAGATGGGAATATCATCAGAAACAAAGCCAGACTTGTAGCTAAAGGATATTCTCAAGCTGAAGGCATAGATTTTGATGAAACTTATGCACCAGTTGCAAGACTAGAAGCAATCAGACTATTTCTTGCATTTGCAGCTCACAAGAAATTCAAAGTGTACCAGATGGATGTCAAAAGTGCATTTTTGAATAGGATTCTAGAAGAAGAAGTCTATGTTCAACAACCACCTGGATTTGAAATTAAAGATCAAGCTAATAAAGTCTTTAAACTAAGAAAAGATCTATATGGACTAAAGCAAGCACCAAGAACTTGGTATGAAACTCTATCTCAGTTTCTAGTGGATAATGGATTTATCAAAGGAACCATTGACAAGACTTTATTCAGAATGAAAGTTGAAGAAAGTACTTTACTTGTTCAGATCTATGTTGATGATATTATCTTTGGATCTGAAAATGAACAACTCTGTGAGAAATTTGCAAGTTTAATGAAGAGCAAATTTCAAATGAGTATGATGGGAGAACTGAATTATTTCCTCGGTTTACAAGTTAAACAACTGGATAATGGGATATTCATTCACCAGACTAAGTATACAAGAGAATTAATCAAGAAGTTTGGAATGGAGAAATCAGCTGGCATTTCAACACCAATTGGAACTAACATCAGATTAGATGAAGACAATGATGGCAAGGATGTGGATCAAACTCTCTATAGAAGAATGATTGGAAGTTTACTTTATCTTACAGCAAGTAGACCAGACATATCCTTTGCAGTTGGTTTCTATGCTAGATTTCTAACAAGACCTAAAGAGAGCCATCTCACAGTTGTAAAAAGAACTTTGAAGTATTTGAAAGATACAGAAGGAGTTGGGATATGGTATTCAAAAGAAGGAGAATTCAAACTGATATCCTACTCAGATTCAGACTATGCAGGATGCAAAGTGGATATAAAAAGTACTTCAGGCACATGTCAGTTATTAGGAAATAGACTTGTGTCATGGTTCAGCAAAAAGCAAAACTCAATCTCTACTTCAACAGCTGAAGTTGAATATATCGCAGCTGGAAGTTGTTGTGCTCAAGTTTTATGGATAAGACAACAACTGAGAGATTATGGAATAGAAGAAGGAATGATTCCTATAATGTGTGATAATACAAGTGCAATTTCAATAACTGACAATCCAGTTTTGCACTCAAGGACGAAACACATTGATGTGAGACATCACTTTATAAGGGATCATGTGGAAAAAAAATACATAACGGTTCTCTATGTACCTACTGAAGATCAGTTGGCAGACATCTTTACTAAGCCATTGGACAAAGAGAGATTTGCCAAACTGAGAACTGAGTTGGGTATAATCAAAGTCAGTTAAGTCAGTTTAAGCCAGAGATTCGTCAAGAGGATTGATCTTTGTTATGTTGGGTGCGCTCACTTAACAGATCAGTCATTGACATCAACAATCTCTAACTGATCAAGTGAAACTGAAAGATTTGACGGAACTGAAAGTTTGCTCAAAAACTGACCTCAAGTATCAGTTTTTTGGACTGAACCGACAATGGTTATATCGCATTTAATTCCCTTCGTTTGTCAGAACCTGTTGCTTGTACACCCTCACTACCTGTCAGAACAGTACATGCATCGGTTACACAAAACCGTCAAGAATTTGAAAAGATTGTACTAAATCCCCACAAAATCATGTACCCACTCACTAAACCGTCTTACAAAACCACCTATATATCCACCCTCTTTTGCATATCCTTTCACACTCACAAGAAAAATCTAATCTTTTTCTCTCAAAAGCAAAAAATTACATCTTTCTTATTTTTCTCTTCAAAACTCAGAAATTTTTTAATGGCAGCTTCAAAGAAAACATAGGAAGAAAGGCTCATTACTGAGTTGGATACTTTATCCTTCGAGCAATATGAAGAACTTTGCAACAACACCCTTTTAGCAAGTCTTATTTGCGAGAAGATCAAACGTCAGCCAGGATTAAGAGACATCCTGGAAGTTACTTTCCAAGGAGAACGTGATTTAGAAGGAATCCTATGGTTCTGGGAGAACATGAGATTGATAAAGAACTCCCTAATCACAAAAGTTCGAGGTGAAAGAATCATTGTTAATGAACAAGTCATCAGGTTGCTATTTGATTTCAAGAAACCAGTAGTGAAATCAATAGATTTAAGTTGCTTGCCACTCTAAAGGAGCGCCTTTCTCAGACAGATCTCCTTAAGTAAGGAACCAGCAACTGTTGGTACTCATTTCAACAAACTCAAACTAGAGTTTGGACTCTTCAGCAAATGGCTCAGCAGACATATCATTGGCCAACACAAAGGAATAGCCAAGTTATCTGAAGACAGCATTCATATGATGAACATAATCTGGGATGAATTTGAATTCAATTGGGCAGGTTATGTGTTTAATCAGATAAAGCAGCAACACTTAGCTGAATTGGAAAGTATTCAAAGAGCTCAAGTTGAAGGAAGAGAAACAGTTGGAAGATTTCGACTGAAAAAGTCACTCAGTGGAGTTATTCAACACTATTTGGAAAGACTCAAGGCAGGTAATGCAGCAGAACAAACTGCCGGTGCATCTATACAAAGAATGGATACATCAACTGGAGATGTAGCTATAGTCCATTCTAGGAAAGAAAAGGCTTCTCGGCCTGGAGAAAAGAAGAAAATTGTGTCTCAGCAGATGGCTGAACAAAAAGGAGTCAAACGAAAAGCTGACTCAGAGAAAGTTAAGTCATTTGGCAAATGTTTGTTCCCAGGTACTTCAAGTCAGTTAGCACCAACTGAGGGGGAACAACAACTGACACCTGGAGTCACTAGACAGGACGTTATAGCAACTGAAATTGTTTCACGAATACAACAGACAATTTCAGAGAAACAAGTTTATGTTATACATGCAGAAAAGGAGCAACAGCAATTTCAGCAGCAATTAGCTCAACAACAAGCTCAACAACCATCTCAGTTTTTTGAAGCTGACAGAATCATCAGGCTGATGAAGATGAAACTCAAACATGAAGATTGTAGAGAAGCTACTCTAGCAAGTGAAGAAAAATCATTGTGGGAAAAACTTGAAATCAAGGATTTATACACTCTATTTCCATTAAATGAGTTTCTCACAAATTGTTTCAGAAGATTCACTGAGATAGCCAAATGAGGAAAATCAGCCACATCATCAGTTTTAGATAATCAACAGAAGAGGGATGATAACAAAGATGATGAATCGAAGAAAGAAGCTGATAAGGATACAGATCGCAAAGTGAAATTCAACCTCAAGCTCAAACTGCTAATCCGCAAAAAGATTTGCCAGTTGGAACCCAATCAACTGACAACCAGCAAACAGATGGAAAGGATGAGAATCAAAAACTCATAGTAATTGAAGATGATACTCAGCCTAAGATTCAACAAGAAGAAGCAACGGATCCATCTGAATTTTTGACACAAGATGAAATGAGCAAAGTACAAGAAAATATGAAGATTATGCTCAACCAAAAGGATGCTTACAATGGCCTTTTGAAAAACGTTTCTGGATACTTGGATTATCGAAAGAAGATGGACGTCTCAGTCCACAACAAGTTGGATATTATTCAGAAATCATCTTCTAGCTCAGCATAAAAAATTCTCAGTCTTTAGGAGAAACTTGAAGTATCAACCATGGAAGATAGAGAGACACATGCTCAAGCTCAGTGGCATTTAAATCAGCTCATTTATGTGTTAGAAACTCAGCTGAAAGAAGTTCTTGATTCTCAAAAGACTATCTCAGCAGACCAACATGCAACCCATCAGTTGGTAAATCAGTTGTATGATGCCAAAAAGGGGGAAGCTGAAGAAGAAAAGCTGAGATTACTTGATGAAAAGATGAAGCTGGAAGAAGAACTGAAGAAATACAAATCGAAAGCAGATCCTTATGTTCTTGTAAAAGAACTAACTGACAAACAGCTCATTGAAAAGTACAGTCAACCTGGAGAAAGAGAGCTACTTTAACAAAGGATTTGTGGATGAAATTTGTCAATGATCACAACAATGTCAAGCTGAAGTACAAAGACAAAACTTATGAAGAATCTCTTGTCTACTTCTTATCTGACCAGTATCACAATCAAAGGATGGCACACCATAAGAAGATCAAGAAGATTGAAGAAAAGTTGCAGATCAGAGATAAAACTGAACAAATGAAAGCTGATGTTGCAGAATTTGAAAACTACTACAAGGATGAATCAGCTTTACCAAAATTAGTCTTATGGAGAAAGTGGAAGCTTTCTAATCAAGTAGACTACAACAGAACTTTCTAGAAGGAAGACACGAAGCTAGAAAGAACGTTTCAGCTTCATGATAAGGAAAGGAAATATGATTTAGTTACACAAAGAGCACTAAAAAAAGTTTAGCTCTTATTTCAGTTTTTACTAATGTGTAACTATTCCTGTTTTTGCATATCTTAATGAAATCCAGTTTCTAGTTTTACACTGTTTTTTAATTGTATTTATCTTTAAGATTTTCTTTTAAGGAGAGTTTTGGCATCATCAAAAAGAGGGAAATTGTTGGAAATAAAATTTATGTTTTGATGATAATTCATCATATTTAATCTGTTATTATCTTAACCCCATTGATGGAGTGCTGAAACCAGCTGTTATAGTGAAAAGATAAAAGATGTCTAGAACTGAATGTATAGGTTTTATTAGAGTTTGATAATTGTATAGGTTATATCAGACAAGCACTGTGATAGTTATAAGTGTCATAAAACTGAAACTGGAAATCATCTAAGAAACTGAAAGACAAGTCATCAAAACTGACTCAGAATACACCAAGAACTGAAGAAGGTAAGTTCGTTGAGGGACACAGACTCAGTTGGCTTATCTAGAAGACAAAAGAACTGAGGGACACAGACTCAGTTATTGAAAATTGAAGAACTGAGGGTTCAAACTCAGTTTATGAAGACCAAGTCGAGACTGTAAAGTTAGACTTCAGGCAAGTTTGTGGTGACCTGAACTCACTTTATGGATCTTGTATGAAGACCTAAGAATCATTAGGACAATGAATTCTTAGATGATATATACTTATGGTGTACTCTGGTTAAGTCAATTATAATCAGATGAAGAATTGGAGTACTGATATTTGAAGAAGAGTAAAATCTCAGTTAATGCTCCAAGTCGGTCAAAAACCGACAATCGATTTAACTCAGTATAAAACTGATAAGGAAACTCAGTCTTATAAGTCAGTCATCCAACAAACTTATAGTACAGTCGAATGTTGTAAAAGAACCAATTCTATTGGATGAAGTACTGACAAGTCAGAACGGTCACAAATATAGCCGTTACAAGATAAACGTTGATACAATTCAAATTCAAGCCAGATGAACGTTGGACCTTACACTATAAATAGGGGACTTTGAACCAAGGATAAAATACCAAGATTTTACAAAGAATTAACAAGATTACAAGCATTTTGTGCACTAGTCTCGTTCATTCGAATTGCTATCATCTTTGCGCTAACAAGATCAATCAAGAATTTCTTCAAGTGTTCAAGCTACACAGAATTCATCTAGATTCAGACACTTTGAAGAACCACAAACAAGAATCAATTCATTGATTCTCAGCCCAACTTTTATTCTCAATCAAAGGTCAAGACTGTGAAGCAATCCAGTGAAGGATTGGCTAAGGACAGTTGTATTAGCAGTCGGGTAGACTGTGTTTGTGGTGGTAGCTGGTGAAGAGGCATACGTAACCCTTCAAGGACCAAAGTGGCTCAAGCATTTGGAGAGCAAAGAATCCAACTTTGTTCTTTGATTTATTTAGATAGTGAAGCTAGGATTAGCCAAGGACTATTGTTTAGGACTTTTTGTAACAATTCACCTCAAGAAGTTCTAGTGGAATTTTCCTCCTACACCACAAGGGAAGAGAGGACTGACAGGATTACACCACCTAGAACCTCTATAACTCTTGTTTCATTTATTTTACGCATTTATATTCTATTATTCATTTTTGTAGCATTGATTATTGTTTACACAACATACTGAGAACTGATTGTTACACAACTCACAGCTCACAAACTGACATTCACCAGAAATCAGTTTTACACACTCAGCTTTCACAGAGAGTAACAAGATCAAGAAAAGGCTAGAATTTATATCCGCTGCCGGTTGACTCAGTTTTGTATAAGTCAGTATGACTTAAACTCAGCTTTGTCAGCTTAACTCCACACAAGTTAAAACAGAACCTTAATTTGATTAAAATCTAGTTTTTGGTGACAAGTTTATTCACCCCCCCCCCCCCCTCTAAACTTGTGTTAGCCTTTCCAAGGGACCAACAGTTTCAAATGTTGACATCTGGATATTGTCAAGGTAACTATTGTTGTATGCAGCTCTTCTACCTCTATCTCCATGAAAGATCATCAGTGGTACTGTTCCAACTCTATGTGCATCATGGTTTCTCCGGATGATTGCAACTGCTATCTTGTGGCTTCATTCCTCACTTTGACATAAACTTGTTGTAGAACCACAATGATCCCAGCTAAAAGACTTATGAGTCTCAATGGGATGGAGAACATGCATTTTCCATACTTTCTCTCTGACGATCTGATCCAATCCTTATGACAATAAGGGTTATCTTGGAAAAACAAACAGAGTTTGAAGGTGACAGGTTGAGCACCAGGAAGACTAAACCATTTAGAAATCAAAAGAGGGCAGAATCTCAACATGCAGGAGCTTTAGAGACAAAACGAGTACACCAAAAGGTCTTAGAATAAAATAAACACTTGTCAAGAAGTGTCCAAGTTTGCAATAGTCAAAGAGAGATTATTTCAAGATTTAGATAAAAAAGAAATTTCCCTCAAGGAATTGTGAGGGAATATCAAAAGTTTGAATAAGTAAGCGGTAAACAAGATTTTTTTAAGTGAACAGGAAATGACACATAAGAATTGTCGGATAAGGTTTGATTTCAAAGAATTAATTCAAACTTTCAAAGGAAGTTTAAACGATCATTGACGATTCAAATCAAAGGTTCAAGGTTGCACTACTTGAGAGGAATAGTACACTGCCAAGAAATAAATGTTCTGGGTTATTCCTCATAAGGGAATGGAAAAGTTAAAACAATAGGCATTCAACCGGTGTATCAAAATGGTAATAGAAACGCCAAAACAGAAGATGGGAAGTCAAAAAGGTGTATATGATGGTTCATGGCTCTAAATGGCCTGAAAGAGAGTTAAAACTGAAGGGTAGAAGGTAGATTAATATGAATTGGAAATCAGAAGTTTAGGAATTCAAAAGTTGTTTGGCTAGATAGGTTCGGAAGGCATATTGGCAAAGACTACCTTCTGCTTGAAACTAGTTTAGCATAAAATCCTAGAAGGTTAAAGATAAGTAACTGAAAATGGATGTCAAGGTAGGATTACAGATCCAATTGGTAAGAAGAATAGATGCATACCTTGAAAGAACAAGTAGCATTAGATGGAAAGATTACAAAATCAACACTACCCTTAGGAGGGAAGCTGAGAATAAACACAAGTAAAAAGAATGTTCTGACATTAAAAGGTTGAGTCAAATTTGTACTTGAAAAGAAGAATGGGGGTGCAACAATGCAGAGTTAGAGGGAACTTGTTCCTTGATTTGACAAGTAAGAAAACATGGATTTGTTCAAAAGAAAGGCTTATGGAGATATGTTTCTTAGGTAATTCATGACAACAAGTGAAGAGAATTTGTTGAGCTTAAAGATCTCAAGTGATGGATTACATGATAAATAAATTACCAGAAAATATATAATTACAAAAGGCACAAAAAGGGTCTGAACATCAAACATGGCATGCACGAGGATAGCATCTTGGTTCTTGTTTACAACTGCAAAAGAACTATAATGTTAGCTTTACAAGCTTCCTACTAAAAGGTTTAACTCAGAAGGAGATCAGACTTCGAGGAACTCCTAAAACATGACAATCATAACATACTACCCTCTTAGCCCAAACCCTAAGTGAAAGAGGTGAGAATTCCTTTTAGGTTGTTGTGTATGATATTTACTCCAGTCCTGTCATTATCGACTTGTGTAGCCCAAATGAAAAGGCGTTTGAGCATGATCAAAAGTGAAAATATTTAGATACTGGAGTTTCTCAGGTGATATAAAAATATTGGAATTTTTTAATGAGATAAAGTTGGTCAAAAACAGTTGTTTCTGACAATTGCACAAGCTGTCAGAATTTCCAGATTAATAACACTGAGTTGAATTGCAAATCGAGATCAAACAAAAAAGAATCTGAACTTAATTCAAAAAGGAAAATTGTAGATAAACTTTTTGTATGCAACATAGAAAAAAAAATCAGGTCATTTGAAGGTGTTTAGCCTGTCCAAAACCGAAGAAGAAGTGAAGGTGCTGCTGCAGATTTTCTGGACAGAGTGTCCGGCATAAACATGAATTTTCTGAACAATCCATAACAATTATCGAATCAATGTAAAAAAATAAATTGTAGATAAGACATCGGTCTATCTTGTGGAAAATTTCCAGAATTTTTGGAGCACGGTAAGTGGTTTAACTTGAAAGGAAAACACGGAAACAAAAGCATTTACTAATGTTGGATAAAGCCAAACACGAGGATGATGAAAACTATGTGCCAAAGTATGAGACCTTTAACACTAATAGTTGAAAAGACTGAGGAGTACTTGGAAAGGATAAAATTTGCATATGGAGTTCGTGCGGAACCCATATCGAGCAAAGCAAGGCCAAAGAATTTTGGTAAACATAAACCAAGCGATAGTGAAAAGAGAAAACGAAGGATTTGTAGAGTCGAGTCTTTAAACAAAAGTTTGTATGTACTAAAACATATTGTAGGGGATGCATTAAAGGTAATCACTAGGATGCAAAAGTGTGTTGCCCCGAAATAGCTAAACATTATATAGTTGGAAAGATATGCAATTGTCAGTTCAAATAGTTCGAAGGATGAGAAACTTATTTTTCTTAAATCAAGCATTTGACACGATGAAAACATCTTTAAGAAAATAAGGCACATCAAAAAATGTACACATTTGGAAAACAAAACTTCGTAATGGGGACTTTTACCGAGTTTCAGAAGTTTCAAATGGAGGATTTAACCAGAGCATGGGTTACAATTAGTATGGATGGGGAAACATTTGAAATCGGGATAACCAAGTAGGAAACTAGATGATTATAAAAGAAAACCTTATTAATAAAGACTTAAGATTGGAAAATCACCACGCAATCGTTTCTTGCCATCGAGGGGCACTATAACGACAACACCTCATCTCTACCTACAAAACTTCTTATCCTGGGTAATTTGTGATCATTATTGTGTTGGAGGAACTCTCTTTATATAGGAAAATAACTAGTTGGAACATCCCGACTTTTCAAAAAAGGGCAAAAGAGTCTTTTAACAAAAATTCAGATTTTTGTTTTATTTAATTACATGATTTTAAGTATTTATGTATATATATATCCAAAATATATATAAAAGGGAGTTAATCTTGGGATTTATGAATTAATAATTATATTTATTACTGTGGGAAGTTTTATTTGGGGATTTAACTTCCCATTAAGATGGAAGTTGCCAAACGTGAAATCAGAATTCAAAACGCTTTACTTTCAACGTTGAAAACAAGGGGAAAAGAGAGAAGAGGCTTCTCCAAATTTCTCTCTTGATCTTTGTCAATTTTCAATTACGAGTAGAGAATCGTGATCCTTGGGAGAAGAGCATCGTTTTGATACAAAGGTCTTGGAGTTTCGTAAAGGTATGGTTTTTGCTCTAAATCTAGAATCTTGAAGATTAGATCTTGTTTTGGTGTTCTACTTGAACCAATTCGTAGTTTAGACTGTTTAGAAACCTTCGATCATAATTAATTTAGGTTTAATTGTTGATCGACTAGGTTTTGGCTTGAGGATTCAAGAGTTGCTGCGGTTTGCTTTGCTTATTGCATGCTTTTGTTTTGGGTATAACGTAAGAGGCTCTCCTGCGGCATCTTGAACAGATGAACGGATTGGCCGCACGGTTGAAGATTTTGTTCCAGGCATCTCTGCGTTATTTCCTCCTGCATTGCGTAGTCCTTTTTTTTCCTCAGAAAGCCGCCGTGAATTATATGAGGGAAATTAGGAAATTGTTTCCTTAAATACTATTTATTAAAAATCTTTTTAATAATTAATCCCTTTATTCCATATAATCAATTTCCAAGATTTTTAATTAAATCATTTTTAATTAATTAAAAAAACGAATAATAATTAGGTCGTAGCAAATACACCCATTTACTATTTTACCCTTTTATGAAAAGTCAGGATGTTACATTCCTCCCCCCTTAAGAGGAGTTTCATCCTCGAAACTCGAATGTAGCCTGGGTGTACTTGAACTCTAGACTTTGCGAAGCGTTTCGTCTTCGAAACTCTCATGTCGTCTTTTCCGGCGTGTGACTGCTTCACTGAACCAAAGCTAGTTGTACATCTTCTTTCTTAATTTTTCTTCATCTACCGCTACAAAGTGCACTTGATTCTTCCGCGTAGGTCAAAGTCTCTTCAACCATTTGAGGTCAACGCTTGCTTCCACATCCAAGTTGGTTAAGCATTTCTGTATCACTGACACATAAGGGACGTCTTTAGATACACTTCATCTTCAGACTCTTCTGCGTGTCTTGAGCAATCTCAAGGTTGCGACGATCCACTACAATCTTCTCGTTGGCCTGCTGTATCAACTCTAGTCTCGTATTCTGTCATCGCTTCACTTCATCCTAGAAAACTGGCGTTCTTCGCTTTTCTCCATGTAGAGTTTCAAATGTTGACACCTGGATGTTAGCGTGGTAACTACTGTAGTTGGCAACTCTTCTATTTCTATCTTCAAGAAAGATCATCAGTGGTAATGTTCCAGCTTTCGGTATATCTTGGTTGCTCTAGGATGATTGCAACTGCTATTTTGTGGCTTCATTCATCACTTTGACACAAACTTGTTGTATAACTGCAATGATCCCAGCTAACGGACTTCTGAGTCTCATTGGGATAGAGAACATGCATTCGCCATACATTCTTTCTGACGATCTGATCCAATCCTTATGCCAATAAAGGTTAGCTTGGAAAAACAAACAGAGTTTGAAGGTGACAGGTTGAGCACCAGGAAGACTAAACCATTTAGAAATCAAAAGAGGGCAGAATCTCAAAATGCAGGAGCTTTAGAGACAAAATGAGTACACCAAAAGGTCTCAAAATGAAATAAAAGGAACTTGTCAAGGAAAAATCAAAGTCTGCATTATTCAAACAGAGGATATTTCAAGATTGAAAAGGAGATAGAGTTTTCCTCATGACAATGTAAGGGAAAATCAAAAGTTCGAAAAAGTATGCGATAAACGAGCTTTCAAGTGAAGAAGAAACAACTCTTAAGAATTGTCGGATAAAGTTTGATTTCAAAGAATTAATTCAAATTTTTCAAAGGAAGTTTAAATGAACAAGACGATTACGAAAAACTAGGGCTAAACTGAAAACTTACGGAATAAGGATAATTTATTTTTCAAAGTTGCGTCTCGTCGCGGTGATCACTTTTCTCTCCTGCGACATCTTGAACAGATGAACGGATTGGCCGCACGGTTGAATTTTTTGTTCTAGGCATCTCTGCATTATTTCCTCCTGCGTTGCGTCGTCCTTTTTTTTTCTCAGAAAGCCACCGTGAATTATGAGGGAAATTAGGAAATTGTTTCCTTAAATACTATGAATAGCACCGATAGTCCCGGGATCTCCCCGGTATGCATATACGTTCGGCGAATTTCTTCCACTGCCATTCAGACATTTATAGGCCAGCAGCGTTGTTCGCTTTTACTGAACGTATCACATCGCTGATATGAATCAATGCCTAACCGAGAATAAATGACGTTTTAGCTTTTACTACACATATGTAATTATTTACCGTTGTTATCTAGCCACCTAAGTGTTTTCAGGTAAGCTCCCTCACATACCCTACTCTCTTTCCTAGACCACTAGACACGGACAAGGCCTAGCAAATACACAGACATTGATGAACTCTAATTCATCAAAGCACAAGCCCTTTCATGCCTTTCCAACAATCCCGGACTTCAACTCCCTTTAAGAGTACGTCTGGTGCCGGAACCAAACGCATCAGAACTCAACCGGGGCTTGTTTATGTTCAATTAATGTTATTGAATCAAAAAAATTGAAATTTAAAACTCAACACAAATATTCCAAAACATATCACATCTCATTAATTACAACTTAGCATTAATTCTTTCACCAAACAACACAAAAACTCACCGAAACTCAACCTATCATTATAAAACTATAATTACTCATTAGGAAGAGACTCTTACCTTAAATTCTAGCAAAAATGATCCAAAACCTTCAAGATACAGCTGATCATCCAAGCCTTCAACTCGAAACCTAATTGATCAACAGATAACCCTAAAATCCTATTTCCTTAAAAAACCAGAACTGAAAAAGTGAACAAAACTGAAGATTACATGGATTAAATGCTGTGAAACTATTTTTAGAATAATCTACGCTCCAAGACGATCGTTTCGACTACTCATGGCTGAAAAACAGAGCTACGGATTGAAAGATACGAATTTTCGAAGATCAAACTCAACGGTTACCAAAAAACTAGGGCTAAACTGAAAACTTATGGAATATGGATATTTTATTTTCCAAAGTTGCGTCTCGTCGTGGTGATCACTTTTCTCTCATGCGGCATCTTGAAACGACGAACGGATTGGCCGCACGGTTGAGGTCTTCGTTCCAGGCATCCTGCGAAGCTCTGCGTCTTTTTTTTTCTTTCTTTCTTCTCCTTTTTTTTTTTCAGAAATTGGCGTGAAGAATTATGAGGAAAATATTGGGATTATTTTCCTTAAATAGCTATTAAATAAATCCCTTTTAAAATAATAACTAAATTCTTTAATTAAATCTTTTCTAATTAATTAAATATGATAAATAATAATTAGGTCGTTGTGGGTATGCCCAATTACTATTTTACCCTTTCTGAAAAGTCGGGATGTTACAACTTCATTAATATTTTCCCATAAATTCGGATAAATTTAGAAATAAACTTTAACTACTTTGAATCGTTATTTTCTTTTGATGAATTGATATTGTCTAGCAATCATCTTTTATGATTCCTAAGAAAGGTTTAAGCTGAGCATATAGGATTGAAAAAATTAGAAGTACTGCTCTGTAAAAGAAAAGTATTACATGTTTTAAACTTAAATGGTTGAGATGACAAATCACTCACATGTAACATTACATTTTTGTACACGTGTTACTACATGTGTTACTACATGTTTGTCCTTCTTAACCATTTTAGATTAAAATCTGTCATTTACGACCTTTAACCTTTTCTTTTATTGAAATTGAAGCATTTGAATAATGCCAAAAGGTAGGATAATATATATCAACACAATTTTATTTTATTAAAAAAAAAATAATCCACTTGATTTGGCGCACTACTTTATTTAAATAGGAAAAATTAGTTTATAGTCCACTTTTTTCCCCTTAATTAAGTGCTAATCCTGCTTCAAATTTTTAGTTGCATTAAGGACAAATAAATTCTATCGGACGAATATACCCCTATTTATTTAGAAAACAAATCCGACGCAAGCAGAAAGTGAAATGATTAATATAAGATCGACATCGGAGCTCTACCTGTCTCATTTCTACTTGCAAGTTAAAGTGATTCTTGCTCCAACGACCAAATCTCAATCGATATGAGAAGGGTCAATCCAACAATACCGGCAGATTGGTCGATAGCAAAGTTGAAGAGCATTTCCCAAACGGGCATTGGTTGATGGTGGTCGGAGGAGTGGTTTGAATTAAAAGGAGAAGGCTTTTCCTAGGATATGTATATGGGAATGTGATGATGAAAGTGGTGATAATATTACTTGTGATATTCTTGAATCTTGTGGAGGCTTGATGATATATAGAGACGGGTTGGTGTTCGATCGAGATGGTCTTTAGCAGTGATTTAAGAAGAATCCTTGTTTTGGAAGTGATGAAATCAAGAAACCGTACCCTCAAAAAAATCAAGAAACCGGGCAAACGATCTTTAAAGGGCATAAAATTATGTCTTGATGCTCAATCTCCACTTGGTATTAGTAATGCGATGATGTTCGATTTCCTTTGCAATTTGATTTTATCCTTATGTTTTGTAGACCCAAAACTCTCTCCTCATCGATTCCATTCTTAGTGTCGAAGTCGATCGACAAAAGAATTGATTAAGTTGCAGAAGCCATTGCTAAAGCTAAAGAATTAGCTGAAATTGATTATATTGAAGGTGCAAATGACATACTAAAGAAATGTAGAGGAGTATTGCTCAAATCCGAATCGGGCCGAAAGTGGGGATGATCTTGTTAAGATGCTTGATTCAGAGCTTG
Organism: Gentiana macrophylla; assembly: GCA_026214975.1. Lineage (NCBI taxonomy): Eukaryota > Viridiplantae > Streptophyta > Magnoliopsida > Gentianales > Gentianaceae > Gentiana > Gentiana macrophylla. The sequence goes on from CM047815.1 coordinate 28,334,482, forward strand.
TGGAGATAAGTGCAAGAATGCAAAGTGGAGATATGTATGAATGGTATGGGAGAGCTTATACATATTCTTCAATCGGGTCACATGAAAAGCAGAGAGTTGCAAGTAGAACGAAATATATGTTGAAAAATTGTTTCTGTTAAGCAAGAAGAGATTAATGAAACGAAGAATCTGTGGGAAGAAATTTTCAAAAGGCCTTATAAATTTTCTGTCTTTAGTATTTTTCCTTGATTCTTTTAATATCTCTCCACAACAGTAATATATAAGGGACTGGATATTGTGTGCCGTATATGAGCCAGATATGATATTGTGTCACTTGAATTAAGCCTTAAATGAGCCTTATGCTGTTTACTGATACTAATACTAATACTAATACCGACATCGTCATCGATCATCGATAATGATATCATATCGAGTCATCGACATCGATATTGATATCGTCATCAGTATCGACATCGACATCGATCATCGTTTCTACCATTTTTGTTGTTTTCTGCTATTATGGGTCTTTGATTTGATGGGAAATGTACAAAGTTTGGGGTATTACTTTTCAGCTATTTTTCTTTGTTGAATTCGTTGTTGTTGGCGTTAATTTGAGTGGAAATATGTAAAGATTGGAGCTTTATTCTTACGCCATTGTGGCTACATTTTTGACTATTCTTTCTTCCATTATGGTTTGCCATTTTTGGTGTTTATTTGGGCCTTAATTTACGCCAATTATTGTGCGATAATTTAAGAGAGATATGCAAAGATTGGAGCTTTACTTCACTGCAAACATGAGGAAAATATGCAAGAAACATTTTGTTGAAGGGTTTTTTTGGGCCTTATATGAGCCAAATAAGATATTGTGTCCCTTGAATTAAGTCTTAAATGAGCCTTATATGAGCCAGATATGTCTGCCTTGAAGTAGTCACTTGAATTAAGCCTTAAATGATACAGATTACCTCATATGCATTTGTTTGCATCGACATCAAACCCGTAATGCGTCATCGATCATCGACATCGCATCACATCGACATCGATGATCGTTATTCTTGTGTTGTGTAAGGTAAATCTCGCGATTAAATTTGGCTTTCAAATACTACGTCGAAATGGTATCAAACGCGGTCTCAAAATGAAGATAAAAAAAATATATGAACTTTGATGAAATAATTTTGATGATCGGTGTTCTAAATCAAAAGTTACGGTCGTTTATAAGAAAAAACGCTCCGGTTAATACAACTATGTTTTCATCTTTCAAAATATATGTCGGAAGGGTATCGTATTTGGGCTCAAATTGAAGAGCAAAAAAAAAACATTAATTTTGGTGAAAATTTTTCGATGATCGGAGTTGTAAATCAAAAGTTACGGTTGTTTGAAAAAAAAAAAAAAAAAAGACATATAAACAAATTCTGATAAATATATCATATATCTGCAAACAATACATCAAGCTACGCTGCCTCCTAAGAGTAATTTCTCCTGTCTGAAATTGTTTGTCGTCTTTTTGTAACTAAAAAAATATGTGTGTGTCTATTTATTTATTTTGTGCAAAAAGAGGACATTTTCATTTCTTTATCTCATTTAAATATTATTTTTCAACTGTGGAGGGATTTTTTATTTGACCCTTCAAGCTACTGTCTATTTGTAACGTTTTTAAAATAATCATATACAGTACTATAAAAAAAAACAAATAATAATTAACATATGAGTAGAAAGGCAGAGCATTGGTGTCAAAATAAATCATCACAAGTAAAATGGGAAAAAGTAAGCTTTCCATTGTAGGCTAGGATATGGATTTTCTGGTTTAATATTTCTCTTTTTTTTAATGTGGATAAAGAAATTACATTAAAGAAAGAGTAATTCTAAAGGCATCATCGTAATTATTTCGGCACCACATTTTACATGTAATTTTTATATGTTAATGTGGTGTCGAAAGTAAAGGTGGATGCCTTTAGAATTACCCTAAAGAAATTGCATTAAAATTCCTTTCAAAAAAAATTGCATTAAAATAAGTAGTTTACTCGTCAAAAAAAAAAAAAAAAAAAATAGTTTAGTACATCATTCTTATAGGGAGTAATATTGCCAGAGCAATATTTGTTATTGTCAGAGCTATTTGTATATAAGACAAAATAAAACCATATAGAATTGCCCTGGTACTACTAAAAAATTCCCTGGCAATACCACCACCCTTCTTATAGGCTTCACTAAACCAAAGGGGTAAAGATGAATGTCATTCAACATCTGGTTTAGCACAGAATTTAGTCATTTTGAAAAAATAAAACAAACTAACATACAAATGACAATATTAGCACTGAAGACACCATTCGTAATATTTCGATTTTCGGAAAAAAATCAGATGTGTCATTTACAAAAACGGAATATTATATTTATTTATTTTTATGGAGTAAAGTTTGAAAAAAAAAAAGGAATTTATGTTTAATGGAAATAAATATAATAAAACCTCCCCTGTTTTAAGGAAGTTATTGTCATAAGTTTATTTTTCACAAGTTCGAACTTTGAGAATTGGGAGAAAACTGAAAAGGGCTCAAAAGTGGGTTCTTCAAAATTCTCACAAAGTACTTGGTGAATTTCAGACTCGAGTAAAGAAAAAAAATCAGCGTGAGAAGACCGTCGTTTTGATACCAAGATCATCAAGATTTGATCAAGTTTTGTAGTTCTTCTTGGTTTATTTCGTAGTTCTGAATGATTAGAAACCTTGATCGTAATTAATTCTTGAATCGATCGTGAATCAAATTAGGTTGTGAGTTGAAGAGTTAAAAAGGGCTGCAGTTTTCCTTGGAAGTTTGGCTTTGAATTTTGCTTGTATCAAGTACAAGGGTTTTCATGTTGAACAATTAAGGTTTTACAATGTTTGGGTTGTGATTTGTGTTGTTTTGTTGTTACAATTCATGCCTAAATTGTCTTGTTGAAGTATGATATATTGTGACATGTTTAGAACCTGTTTTAATGTTGGTTTGCTGAGTATTTTGCTGATAAAAGTGTTGGGAATGGGTTGGAAATCGTAAAGTTTTGAAAAGGGCAGTTTTTGGTGTATTCGACCCTTTTGGCACGCGCCAAAGGTAGACAGAGAGCAGGAAAAAATATCAGTGACTTTTAGCTCGCACCAAACCAGGAACAGAAATAGACAATATTCTGATGTTGTTTTAGCGCGCGCCGAAAAGGTTCAGCGCACGCTAAAACTGAGGCAGAAGTTGTCCAGTTTTGCTGCTTGGATTCAACGTGTGGCAAAGGTGTCAAGCGCGCGCCAAGACCCCTGTTTTGCTGCCTTGAGTGTTTTAAACTACGGTTTGAGTTTTGAACGTTGTTTCTTGATCTAATAACATTATAAAAACATGAACAATCTATGATTAAGCTTCTGATGCATTTAGTTCCGCCACCGAATGGATTCTTCCTTAGAGTTGAAGTTCGGGACCATTGGAAAACCATGATTGACCTTGTGCTTTGATGGATTAGTGTCCATCAATGTTTGTGTACTTGTCTAGATGTCTAAATGAGGGAGTAGAAGTGTAAGCGAGCTTATGCCTTGAAAACACTTAGGTGGCTAGTTAATGATTAATAACATATGTACTTGTGTAGTTAAAAACCTAAACATCATGTTATTCTTGGTAAGGCACAAGTCTATATCGCAATGTGTCGTGTGGTCAGTATAAAGTGAATAACTTGAAGGATGCAGGTTCTCAGATCTAAACGAATTAGATCTTTGCGCAGCGGATGGATCACGATTCATATATCACAATACATAATTAAAGGACTTAAACTACTACAAGGGGGTTTAAGATCATGTTACCAATAACGGGTAGAGACGCCTTGATCTTCCGATGTGTTCTCCAAACGGCGGTTGGTGGACACCCTACCTGATACATGAACCTCCTTGATATGCAACACCAAGAAAAACTTAGAGTTTTTCTTCTACTAAAACCCTAGACAAGAAAAAACTAATTTTTCTCTCTTTTGATGTGGTGAAGTCGAAATTTCCAATGCCATTTACCCTTGGAATGACTCTCCTTTTATAGGAGAGTAAATCCTTAGTCTCAAGTATTAATTAATTAAACAAATAATTAATTAAAAGATATTTTTCTTAATGACTAATTGTGACATGTATTGACCAATAGGAAATCAAATAACAAGTCATCCAACCAATCATATAACAAGAATATCTTTTATTTTCCATAACACAAGAAAAATTAATTCTTGTGCTAAAAAGAACTTAAAAATGGCGCCACATTAGGGTATAAAAGCCCACATAAAATGTCTTTTATGTATAATATTATTTAGTCCAACTAAATAATATCCATGCATATCAATTAATCATTGACCAATTAATTATCAATGAGGCCCAAGTAACAAGATTATTAGTCCGAATTACGAAGCCACATGGGGACCATGGACCTATAACCGAGTAGCTCCAATGATTAATATTCATCAAAGCAGAATATAAATTATTAATTCCGGGATTACGCCACCATAAACCCGATCTGAACTCTACCGATTATAGATGTGTACTTATACTCAACCCATAGAGTAAATAAGCGTCCATTGATATAATCACTACATATGGATTAACCCTCCATAGACTGTCCATTCTGATTGGGAAGTCTCCGTGAACCCGACTCAGAATATCTTTTCCTTATTTACCATTAACCCACGATGATCAATTAGTACACATATCCGACTAGTGATCAATTAGTCAAATGTGAACTCCGGGATCGATCACTTTCTTAGGGCTAACAAATAAAGGGATTTGCCTCTCTACTTCGCGAGGAAGGAATGGATTCCATGTCTGTGAAAATCGAACTACTCACTCATCCGGAGATAGTGCCAATGAGAAGTGGCTTGGAACACATATTTAAGTGAACCGTAACTAACACATCAAACACTACCCGGGACAAGCAAAGCACCTGCGTGATCACCTCGAGATTAAGGTTGATCCATATATGATCATCTAATGATTTAATAAGATTCCTCGATTACGGAATTATATCGAGAAATACAGATTAAATCGGTCCAGTCCTATATGAATGCCATCATATATAAATGCCCCACGTAGGTACCCTCTACCGACAGTCCGGATAAGACTATCACACCCTAAGGTGTTCTGGGCGCATTATTGGTGTTTTAATCAAGAGACCCTAAACTCGATTAAGTTCACCACGGACTAATGATTTAAGCATATCTCCACTAACTCAATCCTCACGTGTAATCCATACACCGAGTTAAGTAATTACATCTGAGATATACTCGGGGTTTGCTGGCGTGATGTATTATTTACAAGCACAAAGCAAGTAATAAGGTGAGATAAATTCTGTCATCCATTAAAAACAATTACACAAATTGTCTTTCGGGCACTACATCTAACAATCTCCCACTTGCACGAAATGACAAGTAACGATTGTTTTTAGAGCACACCCTTTCTCATCTTATTCACAACACTCTCCCACTTGCTCTAAAAGCGGATGAGACATATCCATCAATGCCGCACCCTCCAAGCACTCGACTTGGTACACCGATCGATTTGGTTGTCGGCCCGAGGCGATCTTTAGGATCAAAGCGTAGCGGTCCTTCCAATCAGGCGGTACTCTCTCAATATGCTTTTGACTCTTTATGACCGAGAAGATCCTTCTAAGCTATCTCTTCACTTTGTTTTCACGATGAAGTGATATCGGCTTATCGGACTGGAATTACTCCTGAGACTAAAAAGGAAATTCTAAGCACTATGAGTAAACACCGAGCCGAGATCAACTTAATGATCATCCTTAATCGACTACAAGTCGAATCGGTGTAGTCAACCATATTCAAGTTTGCACCTGAATATACAAGCATATGATTCCTCGTTCTCTAACGATACTTGAGGACGTACTAAACCGCTTATTTTATGCTCGAATCCGAGATTCGACTACTATTGACTTGTGACAACTGACTTGCCGTTATCAAGAGAGACTCTATCCCATTTTCTCTTTATCCGAAGATTTGGAGAATCATTCACGAGAGGTAGGGTAGGACTACTCTCGATGAATGTTGCAACCGATATGCATAATCATCTTATTCAATAAGATAGGTGGGATAGCCAATGACTCATTCTCGTGAATTTGACCGAAACAAATTCTTAGAATATAGTCCAATTCTCTCATCCAGAGAATCTTGGCGTGTCGATTTACGACTTGAGATAGCACACACATGTTGTCTCCAATCTGTTTGAGTGTTATCATTCATGAACACTAATACTACTATTTTACCAATATTGATACCCAGTCTACAAAAACTTATCAATATTACGGTCAAGTCCACATATTTTAAAACATCGACTTTTAATGACCGAGAGGTTCTCTTAAATCCACAAAGGATATAAGCCATGGCAAGGCTTCCTACCAATGGTTCTTTCTGAATAAATTAAGATATCGTTAGTCTCTTAAAAGGTATTAGGGAATCACCCCTATCTTACGCTTTGTAACGAATCCGTTATTCATTCTCGGCTAAAACCATACATTTCGAATGAATTGATTCCGTTGTTCGGCAAGAAAGTCTCGGGGAATCACCCCTATTTTTCTCGCTTTAACGAAATCTAGCAAGGCGAGTGGTGAGAGAGTTCAAGGTCCTGGTTAACTCTCTAGTTGTCGGGGAATCACCCCTATACCACTCAACTTTATTTGAAAGTTTAAACTTTCCTATTCATTCGAATCTTTTCCGTGTAGATCCAATTGCTCCCCCACTGGGCTGAGACACTCGTGTGGTTCTACAAGAGATTTGAATAGAACCTGAGTACCAAAACTCCATTCACAGGGTTAAGGTTTTCAAACCAACCTCTATAATCGAATCTATCTGACCCACCAAGAGCCATAGGTTATCAATCACCCCCAGATTATAAAGTCCACAAAATCACAATGGGTCAACGGTTAAACCATACTCCCACCGTGTCTTGGGTGGATTGACATTACGATCTAGTAGTATTTATCGATTGTAATCACCAACAACTAATGTTGGGCGTGGTACGATTAAATCAGATAGTAACTACCTTTGGGTAACCGTACTCAAGGTTTAAGGGTGTTTCTTATAGATTCTATCGGAAGGCTTGTGACAATTCAACCGTCACTTTACGATCTCAAGAATCTTTTAATCAACCTTCACTCGTCTCATTAAGATATTTCACTAACGATCACAATCGAGCGTATCGCAAAATCTCGATCCTACCTTCAAGCATTAAATGCTAAATGCCTACATTTATGGAAGTGGTGTGAACCGAATTCACTCATTATCCATAAATTCACTTGCATCTTCTAGGTAGACTTCTCGGTTTACATAATAATGTTAACCGTTATTTTGCAACCAATTATCTTAATCGAGTTTAACGATGTATTGTAGCACATTAATAACTATATCGAGGCAAGTCTATGGTTTCTTCCTCGGTGAGAAACATTCTACTAGTAAGCGAGGCCGAGCATCAGTCCCCAAGACTATGCGATAGCCTATTTACGAGCATGGAATACTCTATTCTCTGCTAAAATCGAGAGACTCCTCCTCGTATTCTTTTGATAAACTAAATCACGTTTGGAGTAGTTATCGGACAAAATGTCACCACTCAAAAACTCCCACTAGCTTGTATCTCTCACTAGACCCGAAGGTCACTTTGTGAACAAGCTATGTTACCTTTTCAAATCTATTACCCTTTCCGATTGAAAGGAAACTTAGTCATTGTTCCTTTGAGATAGTGTTCCTAGGCTGGGAGATAGGAATCACCCTTAGCTTGATCATCAGTCTTATCTCTAGGATATATGCACTAATTAATAGATATTGAAAGGTCGCTTATCTTAATACAGAAACCTTTTACCTTTAATAGTTTTAGATGTGTTATACTTATTCAGCTTTTCTTAGTGGTTCTGACTTTATCAAACAAAAGTCCGAGTCTTGGATTCGTACAACAAATGTCATATTCACTTTCTATGAGGCAACAATATATCGAGTTGAAAGTGAATCCATTTGTTTCAACGAATCTGTAAACAGAAAAATAAATTTTTCTGTGATATTCAAGGATAGAATCTGAAATTCATTTCCATATATCACTCCCACTAATATAGCTGAAATTACTGCCCGTTGTTACTCTATTAATCGTTAATGCAACGCTTCCTTGTTCTTCCAAAGAACTAAGCTACCGAGTCAAGTTACTCGGTTAAGAAAGTCGCTAATGATTCATTGGTTAGTGATCCGAAATCACTTTCCTTATCCTATACTTACTTTAATTAATGTTTTGGTTTAGCCTCAAAACTTTAGTTAAGATGATTAACACTTATAGACATTCTTTCCCATTCTCAACTTTCCTAAAAGGAAATAGTCTTGAACTAGCAGTTCAATTGAGTAGACACTACTCGTGAAGCGTGGGATGTCTAATAAAAGCGTTACCAGTGGGACTAATTTTCTAATAAATTAGAAAAACATAAGATAAAAGCTCCCACTAGTTTATCGGTTCCAAATACCGTCTAACTAGCGACACTTAAATTTATGATTCTCCAATTTTCTATTAGAAAATTTCTCATGTAGACACTACACAATTAAAATTCACTAGAAGAATTTTGTCGTCCCAATCATCTTTCAAACTAACTCACGGTTGTCTCTCGTTTACACGAGTGACGGCGATGTTGACATGCCTATTTACGTCACTTAAGTTTTGAAGGCTTCAAGAGAAATATCTCTTCCGAAAAATTAATCGCATGTGAGATTAATAAATACAACGTTCTAGTTACTTACCACTTTTAACGAAGTCATTACTAGTCAATTTTACACTAGCGATCTAGCACCTTAGAGATATATATAATGATTGTAAATAAAATTGTGAGAAAATAAATCCAAATCATACACTACTAAAATTTTAGGAACATAAACTAAGTACTTATAGTCTATCCTACCGTTCCAAGGATTTAATCTAATGCCCAGATTGCGCGCTTAGGGTAGGTCAAAGAGGTTTCGATTAATATTGAAGATCAGATTGAGAATCGAACATCTCATTTGTGATCGTCAATCACCTTTCCTTTTTCACCAAGGTACTACCAAAAATACCCTTTATGAGTGTGACCTCTGTCTCAGATTTTTAGGTAGACCCAGTGTGTGTTGCTTAGGGTCGGTCGGTGACCCGACAGTACCCAAAATCCTATCCTTTCGGAGACCAAGCCTTGAATTTTGATAAGCGGTGAAGGCCTTCCTTAGGAGGCGGTCCCGAGGCGCACGAGGCGTCACCATTCTCTCACGTTGCTTGTGTCAGCGGTAGAGGCCGTGGGGTCGGTTTGTCGCCTCTCCGCTCCCACTCAATATTTTGAAAAAGTGGTGGGTTTCTTGATCACGTTTTTGGACTTGATGTTACATTAAGGAACAATAAATCACAGGCCCCGAATGTTGTCGTTACGTGGCTAGCCCACCCGACCTATTCGTTGGAACATATGTGGCCGTCGGACGGGTCAAGACTAGGAGAGGTCCGTTGAGCCGTAGTGGCTCTTCGGATGGCTCAAGATTGCGGACCCGTGCAAAGCGCCACACGTGGGAGGTGAAGTCGATTGAGCCGTAGCTACTGTTGACCATCCAACCGTGGTTAAACCACTTTCGAACTGTTTGCCCGTGATTATCCAATCCTTAAACATCAAACTTTCACGTAGACACTACGGAACAAAAGCGTAATCTCGTCTTAGGTAAGGTGGAATTCACCGAGAATCCAACACCTTAACCACGAGGTTTCGGATTTTACTCCTTATGCTTTCGCAGAGTGGGATTCACCGAGAATCCATCACCCAACCTCGACGATTGAAAAAACCCGTGTTCCTCGGTTTTTACCTAATTAGTTTCTAATTAATATCAAACAATTAATTAAAACTAATCGTGTGTTTTATACATGCCTAACTAATTCCTCGAATTAATTTCTACATGTATGCATATGGAGTGGAATTCATGATATGATGCATGTCATGGCAATTTTCCGATTCTACTCATACAATCTACACATGTATACTAGTGCGGAAAATAAACACGAGAGATGGATGGTTGCGGCGTAACTAATCTATTCGAAAATAAATTAAAACCCTAATCTGCAGCTGTTAAGAATCCTCGACGATCGGCATATCAAACGAACTTGGATCGGGACGAAACTTTCCAGATCTGATCTTCATTCTTCGGACTTCAAGATGGACGGTTGGATCGGAGCTTTGACTTGTCAATATTCCTCAGTGAGCCGCCCAACTTGCTGCTGAAACAGACTCTTACAGCACCGCATCATATACTTCCTGAGACCGATCGGGGATGAAGATGAATCCCGATCGTCCTGAAAATTTTATCACACGTCCAAAACTCCATGTTTATCGATCTGACTGGTCGGATTTTAATTTGAACGGTCCAATTGTTCCCAGAAAATCGAAGAAGTCACAGTTAGGGTTTCTGTGAATCCTGCGTTTTTCTGTTACAGCAGCCACTTCGCAGCAACGAACGGAAACCCAAACGGACTCTGATCGACGCCAAATTTTGTGGGATTGTTCATCAAATTCCAATCTTGATTCTGACCGGAGGGATCTTCGTTTTAACGGCTCAAACAACGGAAAAAACGAAAATACTAAACAGATAATGTACAGATCTATTTTCTGGAAATTAAAATTGCAATAATACATAAATTACATAATTTCCTATACTCATATGAACGAATTTTCATCGTTTATATGAGTTTACAATAGATCTAACGGGAAAACGGTGCCAACCCCAATCCATCTCTTCAACCATAGCAATTTAAAAATTATTAATGCATAATAATAAGTAAAATATCACCTACATGCAATTCCACTCCTTTAAATCGTTTAATTATGATTATGACTATATAAATCGTGGAACCTGTCTCTGATACCACATGAAGGATGCAGGTTCTCAGATCTAAACGAATTAGATCTTTGCGCAGCGGATGGATCACGATTCATATATCACAATACATAATTAAAGGACTTAAACTACTACAAGGGGGTTTAAGATCATGTTACCAATAACGGGTAGAGACGCCTTGATCTTCCGATGTGTTCTCCAAAGCGGCGGTTGGTGGACACCCTACTACGATACATGAACCTCCTTGATATGCAACACCAAGAAAAACTTAGAGTTTTTCTTCTACTAAAACCCTGCAAACAAGAAAAACTAATTTTTCTCTTTTGATGTGGTGAAGTCGAAATTTCCAATGCCATTTACCCTTGGAATGACTCTCCTTTTATAGGAGAGTAAATCCTTGGTCTCCAAGTATTAATTAATTAAACAAATAATTAATTAAAAAAGATATTTTCCTTAATGACTAATTGTGACATGTATTGACCAATAGGAAATCAAATAACAAGTCATCCAACCAATCATATAACAAGAATATCTTTTATTTTCCATAACACAAGAAAATTAATTCTTGGTGCTAAAAAGAACTTAAAAATGGCGCCACATTAGGGTATAAAAGCCCACATAAAATGTCTTTTATGTGTATAATATTATTTAGTCAACTAAATAATATCCATGCATATCAATTAATCACCAATTAATTAATTATCTTTGAGGCCCAAGTAACAAGATTATTAGTCCGAATTACGGAAGCACATCGGGACATGGACCTATAACCAGAGAAAGCTCAATGATTAATATTCATCAAAGCGTAATATAAATTATTAATTCCGGGATTACGCCACCATAAACCCGAAATCGAACTCTACCGATTATAGATGTGTACTTATACTCAACCCATGTAGAGTAAATAAGCGTCCATTGATATAATCACTACATATGGATTAACCTCCATGATCGTCCATTCGATTGGGAAGTCTCCGTGAACCCGACTCGAGAATATCTTTCCTTATTTACCATTAACCCACGATGATCAATTAGTACACATATCGACTAGTGATCAATTAGTCAAATGTGAACTCCGGGATCGATCACTTTCTTAGGGCTAACAAATAAGGGGTCTGCTCTCTACTTCCCGAGGAAGGAATGGATTCCATGTCTGTGAAAATCGAACTACTCACTCATCCGGAGATAGTGCCAATGAGAAGTGGCTTGGAACACATATTTAAGTGAACCGTAACTAACACATCAAACACTACCCCGGGACAAGCGGCACCTGTGATCACCTCAGATTAAGGTTGATCCATATATGATCATCTAATGATTTAATAAGATTCCTCGATTACGGAATTATATCGAGAAATCTGATTAAATCGGTCCGATCTATATGAATGCCATCATATATAAATGCCCCACGTAGGTACCCTCTACCGGCATCCGGATAAGACTATCACACCCTAAGGTGTTCAAGGCGCATTATTGGTGTTTTAATCAAGAGACCCTAAACTCGATTAAGTTCACCACGGACTAACAGATTTAAGCATATCTCCACTAACTCAATCCTCACGTGTAATCCATACACCGAGTTAAGTGGTTACATACTGAGATATACTCGGGGTTTGCAAAGAATGTATTATTTACAAGCACAAAGCAAGTAATAAGGTGAGATAAATTCATCATCCATTAAAAACAATTACACAAATTGTCTTTCGGCACTACATCTAACATAACTCCGTAGAGTTCTTGATGACGGTCAAATTGTACCCGTTATTCTATGATCTTTATCCCGATTCTAGTTTAAAAGAGCTTTAATGTAGGGATAATAAGTCGTAATATGCCTAATTTATATATATACCCCGAGTTACGATTCGTTATTTCTCGCATTTCGATGATTTATTGCATTATTTGGTATTACAAACTATGTTTTTGTATGATAAATACAGTGAGCATTATGGACGGACTACGGGGAAGGAATTAAAGGTCCAGGACAATGCAGAGCCCAGCAGAAGACGAGAGCCTGAAGCGATGCAGGCTCGGTCGATCCGAGCCAACTATTCGGTCGACCGAGTGAACTTAAAGCCCAAGACAGTCCAAATAGTATTACTTAAGTCGGTTAGGGTTTAGGGAATCCGATCCTTAGTCGGTTTCTAAGTCGGTTTTGAGCTCTATATAAACACATTGTCATTAGTATTATGTATTCATTCATACATTGATTTAATCATTCAAAAAAGAGCACAACAATTTGAGAGTTTTTTAGCCAAGTTAGTGGTCGCAACAATGTAAGCCCTTAATCTTCATGTTTTATTTTCAAGTAATTAATTCTTCCAATTATGTTCTTATCGTTTGAATTAATTAAACATAGCTAGATGATGTGATTCTCGGCTATGATGTTAGGTGGTGGTGACACCTTGTCAATGAGGATCCCATGACCTACGTCATAATCTAGATTTATTCATGACTCTATGTGATTTAATTATCGTGTGTATCTATGATAGTTTATATAAGTGATGTATGAATTGCTTTGCTTAACTGCATTCAGTATAAGGAAACGCCGAGAGGTTATTTCTAGGATGTAATTAGGGTTGAGTTCGTCCGGGTGACCGAAAGCGAGTCGCTCGGTCGATCGAGCCTCTTATGCTCGGTCGGCCGAGCCCTAATTTTGTCGATTAAGTCCGCCACGTCTTTATGGTGGGTTTGACCCAGTTGAATTTACTTTCTCATTAGGTATGGCTACGGCTACGTCGCTCGTCGGTTTTTCATTAGCGTATTATTAGGAAATACCAATATAAGGCGTTTAGTTCGGCTCACTGAACGATCTTTCGGGACTTTCGGCCAAGATCTAGATTAGTTTTGTATTAGGAATTGTCGACACCTAGTCATACGTAAATCGTAGATTAACAAGAGACTTACCAAGTAATTGTTAATAGGGCGAGGCTTGAGCGATCGTTAGAGGAAACGCGCCTAACCGTAGGAATGTTGCCTAAGCGAGGTGTACGGTTAATATCGGCATCCTTAGAGTAATGAGCGTGTGAGTTATATGAGATGGAAACCCAAAAGGTGAAGTCACGTAACAATACCACGGTGATCTCAGTAACCTAACGGTGCTAAGTCAAGTTAAGGGATGACTCCGTAGCCAATTAAATATGAATACAGCCCATTAATGATTGTTAGTGAGTTAGGTTATCTTATATAAGTTGTCTTGGTCCAACGATAACGTTGATAATTGGAAGGTTAATTACGTGTGTGTCTTTTTAGGTTTGAGTTTGTTTATTTTATTTTGTCTTTTATGTTGGTCTTAGGATCGTTGTTCAATAAACGAATTAGGTGAGTTAATTATTTAAACCCAGGGTCCACAATTTGATTCTCTCGAGGATCGACCTTGATTCACCATCGCTATGCTATGATGTACTAGTGCTATTGCTAGTATTTGGTGGTCAAGCAAAATAAATTTATAACCTGATCAGACCGCAATCAAGTTTTTGGCGCCGTTGCCGGGGAAATCAATGGCCCAATGATTGTTTAAATAATTATTTTTATCTACTTCGTTCTTTCTCTATTGTTTTTAGTTGCATTATTTATTTTTCTTATGACGAATTATCTGTACTTGTATGCTGTTAAAGGATTAAAGCAGGAATGGGGAAGATATTCGTTCGGTCGACCGAACGTATTCACTCGGTCGACCGAGCCTCTTCCAGCTTTAATTTAATATACAATGTTGTTTCCCCAGTGTTCTGTTTCCCCCTGTTTGTAGGTTGTAAGTTTGACAACAGTATGAGCAATCATAATGTTTGTCAATTTACTAATTGTTTATTGTTTTTCAAATATTGCAGATAATTCGAAGTAAGTCACTCACTTAACCTGCTCAAGATCAGCAAAATGTCATCAACCAACTTTCTTGAAGCCAAAGAAGAAGTTAAGGTTTTACGAACCAAAACTACACCTAAAAAGCCGTTAACACCAAAGCTCATGGAAAGGATAGAAAAGATGAAAGCGAAAATCGAGAGGCAAGGAAATCGAGGGAGGCTAAAAAGCCTATTGGCAAAGAGGTATGTCTATTTTGAATCCAGAGGAAATTTCTTGGATTCGATTCAAATTTTTTTAGATTATGATGATTACATGTCCGAGATAGAATCGAATCGGAGGGTAAGCAAATGACTATGGAGCCCTATTGTCACCTGGTCAGAGATGAAATATTGATTAAAGACGAGTCTCGATCGATGCAAAAGTTAAGCGAGACCAGGAGCTTTTATGGTTGGAGTAACCCTAGAACAAACCCACTTAGGTTTAGCCTTGATTGATTCGGTTCGAGCCTTAATATCTTTCCTAAAAGCCTTTGTGATAGAATTTCATTTTAACACCCACTAACACCCCGCTCCAAGTTAGATTAGCGGATGGAACTAGGACAATCATGGTGGGAGATCGAACAACATGATTATTGGTGTGGGGCAATTACGGTTTAAGATAGACATAGTGGTAATGGAAATCGAGGAACATCACGAATGCCCAATCATTTTGGGTAGATCGTTTATCAACACCGCTTGAGCCTTCATACGGATGACCGGACATGAGATAGTATTGTTTGGCCTTAAGGGTTACGAGTGTTATGGGATAACAAATCCAAATTTCCCGCACCGGTAAGTGTGAATGTGTTAGAAGTAGTTGGTTCGGAGAAGCTTGATGCCACTCAAGGTCAGGAAAGGATGTTGATGATAATGTCGATGATAAAGATAAGAAGGAAGTCCTTACTATTCTAAGTCGGAATAGGTCAGTTCAGCCCGCACCAGCCCTGACAAATATTGAAGCTGTAGACCTACCTAAGGATAGGAGGACCAGAGGCGAAGAAAGCGAACTAGGAGAGTTAAGTAACAAAAGCTCATCGAAATCGAGAGATGAATCCAAAAGTCGGCGCTTATGCGGATGGTCAATTCGGTTTGTCTTTTCATTGGACTAAAATCCAAAGGAAGGGCACTCGTAGAAAAGGACGGTAAAACTTTTTAGGTGAAAGCTGGCCGGGTGAAAGCCTGGCAAGTCAAGGGCAGAGTTTAGGAGTGATGATTTTGGAAGTCGAGCTATAGACTCAAAAAATTTAGAATTTTTTCGTTTCATGTATTTTATTTTATTTCATCTTTATTTTTAGTATGAATAAAAGTAACGTAGAATGACGAGAGTTTTTTTTATTTTTGCCGTGTTCCAATGACCATTAGGTTACGGATGTGCAAAAAGTTTTTTTTTTACTCGAATCATTTTAACGTGAAGTAGATTAGGAAGAGAAATCATTATAAAATGTATTGATGATGAGAATTTGGTGAAAAGATGCTTAGTTTCAAATTTGTATTATTTGGAAAAAGTGAAGATTTATATGTTAATGGATTATGGTTGGATTATTCGATTTTTGAGGTGAGGATTTTTCAAATTGTGACATAATAATTTTGATAGACTTATGTGTTCTAGCTTGAAAATTTCGTGTGTATCAAATTGAGGAGGTCAACTATCATTTATTTTTACACATCCCCATTTTTCATTTCCCAATCCACGTTTTCATTTCCCCCATTAATTTATTCCTCCAACAAAACCATTCCACTCCTCAATCCTTGCCTTTCTATCTCCACCAATCACCTTCCACCATTTAAATCCTTTCACTTTCCACATCTTTCTATTTAAACCTCCTTTTTCTCTTCATCATTTCCACACCACAAAATCTTCATCTTCTCCAAATCCCCAATTTTCTTCTTCCTCTTCTCTCCATTAATTCTCATTTCCAATCTTTCTCATAACTTCCATCCACCCAAGATTGGGGATAGTAATCTAAATGATCCTCCAATATCACAAGTTGTACTGCTCATATCTACGAAGGATTATCCGACCCAGTCATCACAGGAAGACTGAACCTCGCAGCAGAGCTTTCATCGATTCGATCGACCGAACCCTTCTGCTCGGTCAACCGAGGCCATTCTCTCGGTCGACCGAGAGCTTCATACTGCTGCATCTATCTGACAGCGTTGCTCTGTTCCAGTTCTGCAATTATGCCACCAAGACGCCGCTCCTCCGCACAGTTCGTAGCAGTCGACGATGCCATACCCTTGATCAACAGGGTACCGCAATTTGCTAGACAAGAAGTATTTTCGGTTTATCAGAATTTCTTCAACAATTCGCCGGTACACCGGGCTCGAGGATTAGATTTGACCAACTGTGGTCAAGAGCTGTTCGATCTAGTGGAGTATTATCAGTGGCAAGAGGTTGTTGCGCCACCTGGCCAAGTTAATGTCGACTGGGTAAGAGAGTTTTATTCTTATTTACGCGTGCACCCACACACGAATTTAGTCCAGGTTCGTGGCAAATCCATTGTTATTACTCCGGGGACGCTTAATAATTATTATGGTCTTGATACCCCGGAGGAGGAGCCAGAGTACACTGTCACGTTTGATGAGTCTGATGCCTGGTTGGAGGAGGTTGGTGCCCATCTCGGGATAGCATGGACAATAGGGAAGTTGCTCGCACTTTTGAGAGCCATACTTTGGCGGTGGGAAGATAAGTGTTTACATAGGCTTATCCGTTCTAACATTATTCCGGCCAAGCATGTATCTACAGTTTATTATGCACATGCTACGCTGATGTATTGGTTGAGCAGAGGTTGGCCTGTTAATATTGGGGCACTGATGCGTTCTGAGATGACTGCCGATGCTCGCAAGCCTAGACACATGCTGCCTTATGGTTCGTTGATCACTTCATTATGTGAGGCGGCTGAGTGCCCAGTGCTAGGCAGTGACTCCTATGTTAGGCCCATGCCTATCCTATCTTTGGATTCTGTTGCACCACCTCTTGTGCAACCTGATGCTCACGGTCCAGGTGATGACGATGCGCAATTCCAAGATTTTCCTGAAGCGAATCCCAATGTTCTTCCATTAGCCTTCGTTGATCCGAACGATATACCTTCGGACTAGGCATCTGTGTTTGTTTATCTTCCTAATTTTCTCTTTATCAATGTGTTTTTTTTTATTTTTGATTTCGGTGTTTCAATAAATTAAGTCGTGTTGTATGGAGTTCGTTTTGAATTTTCCTAATGAATAAAATTTATCTTATTTAATGTGTTGGATATTTGTGCATTATTTTCACTATAATGGGCTTAAATATGTTTAAGGCAATTATTATACCTTTTACAGTCCATGTGATATGATTATGTTTTTCTGGACTAACCCTGTAACAAGTTTTTATTAAAGATGTATGTTGCAGAGGTTGCATTTTATTGCAGTTGGTAACTGTATTTGTCTGTTAAAATTCTCCGGAGTTCACCACGACTTGTTCCGCTCCCGCGCTTATCCAGAGCTAAGTTCCTATTTTTGCTCTTTATTGTTATACATTGAGGACAATGCATGGTTTAAGTGGGAGTGCTGAGCTCACTTAGCTCACTTAGCTTGCTCGAATAAGGATCTCTCTATATATATATATCAAATAATATAATAAATGAGTAAAATTTAAACTTTTAAACATAGAATCACATTTACTTTTGTGAAGTTCCCGAATATTGTATTTAATAAGGAAGGAACCATGATTCATGAGTACGTGATCACTTTATACTTTTGCGATATATTTCTAGTAAACTTAATGATATTCATGTTATATGTTGCGAGTAGTTATTTATTATTTAATTACTCAATAAATGAATCGATGAATATTGCGCTTATAATAATAATGTAGAATTTTATGTGTACATTGTGTAGATGATTGGTTATGTAAACTTAGTGTCAATATCTATCTGCTGATGTATTTTGATATTCTTGCCAACAAAAGCGGAGTAATAAGCTTGAGACGTACCTGTGTGTTAGCAAAATGTTAGACACTGGGCTTGTAGTAACATTACCAAAGTAGCCCCGCGCTTGTGGTAATATTCAATGCTATGCATGATCTAAGATAGGGGGATACTCTAAAAAGTTTTCTTCCTTGAGATTGATAGTATTTGAAAAATATGAAGATATGAAAAGAATATTCAACTCTTTAAGAGGCTTTGAGTAGTACTCGGTCTCCAAGTCCAAAAACCCTATAGATACGCTCTTGCTTATTGTTCTAGTGCTTTAACCATTGCGAGGCTTAAGAAGTGGGAATGCTGATGTTGGTAGGTTGAGATTTCGAAGTTAGCATAAACTCTAATCTTGCTACATTTATATAAAACTAATGCACATGCACACATCACTTCGATTCATAGTGAGTAATGAATAATGGATATCTTATGAGCATAAACAATATGAGTTGATTCGGGTTTCTTGTGTTAGTATAATTTGACCATTGGAAAATGATTATATGGGGAATAACTTATTGATACTTTGATCGGGACGATCAAAGGCTAAGTGGGGGGTAGTTGATGACGGTCAAATTGTACCCGTTATTCTATGATCTTTATCCCCGATTCTAGTTTAAAAGAGCTTTAATGTAGGGATAATAAGTCGTAATATGCCTAATTTATATATACCCCGAGTTACGATTCGTTATTCTGCATTTCGATGATTTATTGCATTATTTGGTATTACAAACTATGTTTTTGTATGATAAATACAGTGAGCATTATGGACGGACTACGGGAAGGAATTAAAGGTCCAGGACAATGCGAGCCCAACAGAAGACGAGCCCAAAAGCGATGCAGGCTCGGTCGACCGAGCCCAAACTATTCGGTCGACCGAGTGAACTTAAAGCCCAAAGACAATCCAAGTATTACTTAAGTCGGTTAGGGTTTAGGGAATCCGATCCTTAGTCGGTTTCTAAGTCGGTTTTGAGCTCTATATAAACACATTGTCATTAGTATTATGTATTCATTCATACATTGATTTAATCATTCAAAAAAGAGCACAACAATTTGAGAGTTTTTAAACAAGTTAGAAAGTTTGCAACAATGTAAGCCCTTAATCTTCATGTTTTATTTTCAAGTAATTAATTCTTCCAATTATGTTCTTATCGTTTGAATTAATTAAACATAGCTAGATGATGTGATTCTCGGCTATGATGTTAGGTGGTGGTGACACCTTGTCAATGAGGATCCCATGACCTACGTCATAATCTAGATTTATTCATGACTCTATGTGATTTAATTCTTTGTGTATCTATGATAGTTTATATAAGTGATGTGCAATTTAACATTTCGTTAACTGCGTATAAGGAAACGCGAGAGGTTATTTCTAGGATGTAATTAGGGTTGAGTTCGTCCGGGTGACCGGCGAGTCGTTCGGTCGACCGAGCCCTTATGCTCGGTCGATCGAGCCCTAATTTTGTCGATTAAGTACGCCCCGCGTCTTTATGGTGGGTTTGACCTAGTTGAATTTACTTTCTCGGTAGAGGTATGGCTACGGCCACGTCGCTCGTCGCTTTTCATTAGCGTATTATTAGGAAATACCAATATAAGACGCCTAGTTCGGCTCTGAACGATCTTTCGGGACTTTCGGCCAAGATCTAGATTAGTTTTGTATTAGTGGAATTGTCGACACCTAGTCATACGTAAATCGTAGATTAACAAGAGACTTACCAAGTAATTGTTAATAGGGGACGAGGCTTGAGCGATCGTTTAGGAAAGCACGCTAACCGTAGGAATGTTGCCTAAGCGAGGTGTACGGTTAATATCGGCATCCTTAGAGTAATGAGCGTGTGAGTTATATGAGATGGAAACCCAAAAGGTGAAGTCACGTAACAATACCCACAAGTGATCTAGTAACCTAACCGGTGCTAAGTCAAGTTAAGGGGATGACTCCGTAGCCAATTAAATATGAATACAGCTGATTGACATGATTAGTGAGTTAGGTTATCTTATATAAGTTGTCTTGGTCCAACGATAACGTTGATAATTGGAAGGTTAATTACGTGTGTGTCTTTTTAGGTTTGAGTTTGTTTATTTTATTTTGTCTTTTATGTTGGTCTTAGATCGTTGTTCAATAAAGCGAATTAGGTGAGTTAATTATTTAAACCTAGGGTCCACAATTTGATTCTCCTCGAGGATCGACCTTGATTCACCATCGCTTATGCTATGATGTACCTAGTGCTATTGCTAGTATTTGGTGGTCAAGTAAAATAAATTTATAACCTGATCAGACCGCAATCAGTTACTTAGATCCCAAGTACGGAGGGACATCATGAATACACACACTATCGGGGCTAGCCCGTGGCTATTAGTGTGATCCATTGATAGGTTGCAAATTGTTGCTTCATGTTGAGTAGCACCATGCGTAGTGCCATTGAATACTGATGTAACAAAGATAATCTAAGCTAGAAACAAGTATGATCTCATGACATGTTGAGGATCTTGAAGGGAAACCCTGGAGTTTGAGTCGTGTTCATGAAAGACAACTTAATTAATGACATGTGTACTTTTGTAATAAAACTCAGTTGTTCAATAGCTTCTACATTTTACTAAGTACTTATGTACTTAACTCTATTGCATGTTTGTTTGTATGGTTTGTGAGGTGAGAAGATAAACAGGTTGAACCGGAGTTTGACGATGACTTCGAGGATGATGTGAGATCGTGTTTTGCTACTCCATGCTAGACTATTTCATGTTTTTATTAGTTGTTGTAATGCTATGACTATGTTACTTTCCATTTCAAACAATGTTGTACTTTTATTTCAAGACATGTTGTTCTTTTGGTTTGGAGACTCGTTGTTTGATATCGTACTTTGTAAGTTTTGAACTCGTTGTTGTAAGATAATATTTCTATCTTTAGTTTGGACGGCTTGTATTCTAGTAGCATTTATGATTTCACCCGAGTCTTTAGCTTCCGTTTTGTTTAACTCGATATGACAATGTAGAGGCTTACGTATAATATTGAATTTATTTAATGTTATACGTGCCGAACGTTCTTTTCCGGATAAGAACTCGGTATCTGAGAACGGGACGTTACATCATTACATCCGACGAAAGAGTTGCAACCATTAAAGTTTGCATCCAACTTAAGAGTTGCAACCATTAAAGTGGCAAATTTAATGAAGATTTTACAAAATACTTGATCCTGCAACTAAATTTCAATAATTCAAGAGCCCTTAAACCACGAACGTATCGTAGTGGTAATTCATGAGATTCTGTCTTGAAATG
Source organism: Gentiana macrophylla (assembly GCA_026214975.1). Taxonomy (NCBI): domain Eukaryota; kingdom Viridiplantae; phylum Streptophyta; class Magnoliopsida; order Gentianales; family Gentianaceae; genus Gentiana; species Gentiana macrophylla. The sequence continues at coordinate 28,356,374 of CM047815.1, forward strand.
AAAAGAGCATTAAAAGACCATGCATTTTTCATGGCTTTTTCAAGATCACTAGAGGGAAACACCTCCATTTTCTAGGGACGTGGATCCCCTACGGTACACATGGTGAGGTACAAGGTGCAGTGCACCATTTCCGTCCAAATTATCGACGGATCCGTCCAAATTTCGACGGTGTTAAGCAAATTTAAATAAAAAAAAATTATTTCGACGGATCCGGCGAAAATTTGGACGGAAATGATGCACAGCACATTGTACCTCACCATGTGTACCGTAGGGGATCCGTTCCCCATTTCTTGTAGTTAACAAAAAGGTATTCAGCTTGTAATCTAACAAGTTATCTCTTACCACACAGCTGGGAGACATGAACATAAAAGAAAAATGGAAGAGATAAAATGAAGAATGAAGAAGCACGACTCTGTGTCACTAGGTTATCTGATTGACTCGAACCCCGTGAAGCATGACTCTAAGCCACAAGTATGACTCGAACCCTGTAAAGGGGCACTTCTTTCAGTTATTCGATATAATAGAAAGCTCATGACTTTAAGCCACTAGGTTACCTGATTAATATATTCACTCATCCCGTAAAACATGGGATGGAGACCCTCTCATAGTTAGAGTTTAACCATTTAAAGAAAAGATCGAGACAACTCACAATGTGATGGAAGCAATAACTCTACTTTTGAGAGAGCAATAATCGTTCGGTTTTACTTTTTCTTTTTTTTGAGAACTCGTTCGGTTTTACTTGAAAAATAAATTTTGCGTCGAATAAATTGAATGTGATGTATTGTTAGGAAAATATTGCAGAGATATGATTATTTTATTCAAATGAATAAAGATGTTGTTTTTTTAATAAAATGTACAAGAATAAAAAAAAGTAAAAATAAATACCTAAACTTATCCAACACTATTTGTGCAACATAAGGACATAAAATTAGTAACTAGACAAAACTACCCCTGTTTAATCAAAAAAAACAGCACAGATTTTTTTTCTGGATGCTAAAAAAGTGTTGTTTTTCTGGACGCTAAAAAAGTTTTTTTTTCTTTTCTGGACGCTAAAAAAGTTTTTTTTTCTGGACGCTAAAGAGATATTGCAGTGAAGTGACACTGCAATGCATCGAGGGTGGTCAATGCATTGCGGTGGTCAATGCATCGCGGTGTCTCTACATCGGGGGTGGTCACTGCATCGCGGTGTCTCTGCATCAGGGTGTCCACTGCATCGCGGTGGTCAATGGATCGGGGGTGGTCAATGCATCATGATGGTTACTGCATCGGAGGTGGTCACTGCACCGGGATGGTCACTGCATCGCGGTGGTCAATGTATCGTAGTGTCTCTACATCGCGGCGTCTCTGCATCGCGGTGTCTCTACATCGGGGGTGGTCACTGCATCGCAGAGTCTCTGCAGGGGTGGCTACTGCATCGCGATGGTCAATGGATCGGGGGTGGTCACTGCATCGGAGGTGGTCACTACATCACGGTGGCCACTGCATCGCGGCGTCTCTGCATCACGGTGTCTCTGCATCGGGGGTGGTCACTGCATCATGGCGTCTCTACATTGCGGTGTCTCTGCATCGGGGGTGGTCACTGCATCACAGTGGTCAATGCATCGCGATGGTCACTGCATCGGAGGTGGTCACTGCATCGGGATGGTCACTATATCAGGATGGTCACTGCATCGCGGTGGTCAATGTATCGTGCTGATCAATGAATCGTGGAGGTCAATGCATTAGGGTGGTCACTGCACCGTGGTGGCGAATGCATCATGATGGCCACTGCATCACTGCGTCGTGGGTGGTCACTGCATCGCGGAGTCTCTTCATCGGGGGTGGCCAATGCATCACGATGGTCAATGGATCGGGGGTGGTCAATGCGTCGTGGTGGTCAATGCATCGTGATGGTCACTGCATCGGAGGTGGTCACTGCATCGGGATGGTCAATGCATCGCTGTGGTCAATGCGTCGCGGTGGTCAATGCATTAGGGTGGTCACTACATCGCAGTGGCCACTGCATCGCGGTGTCAATGCATCGGGGGTGGTCAATGCATCGCGTTGGTCAATGCATCGTGGTGTCATTGCATCGCGGTTGTCAGTGTATTGATGTGTCACTTCATCGAGGTGTATCTACTTCGCGGCGTCTCTACATCGCGGTGTCTCTGCATCGGGGGTGGTCATTGCATCGCGGTGTCTCTGCATCGGGGGTGGTCACTACATCGCAGTGTCTCGGCATCGGGGGTGCCCACTGCATCAGGGGTGCTCACTGCATTGAGGTCGTCACCGCAAAAGAAAAGGAAAAAAAAACCTTTATTAGTGTCGAGAAAAAAAAACCTTTTTTAGCATCCAGGAAAAAAAATCAGCGCTTTTATTAATTAATTAGGAGTTGTTTGGTCTATGTACTAATTTTATGTCCTTATAACCAAATAAGATTTAAGTGTGTCCTATTTGCCTAATTAAGTCTGATATATATCATTTTGGACTCTTGCCCCTTTTTTTAAACACAACCTTATACTTTGAAGTGTATTGAGTGACAATGGATTCAATAAGTAATTGGCTTATCATCTTCATTTTACTTGAAACGCATAACTTATATATATGTTATAAAATATAAGGAGAATTATGGATAAAGACAGCTTTTATAATATTTTGACTAACAGGACAGCCGCCTATTTTTTATTGGGAGAATGACAAATTCTATAATTTTTAGGGAATGGGCGCGAGACGAAAAAAATTAATAAATGGAGTGCGGAAGACAAAATAACATTTTAAATGATTATAAAGGACAAAAATCACAATTGTTACTTTAAAATTATTCTTCACGTGTTAATGTTCTTTGTGTTTCACAATTGTTACTTCATATTTACTTTATTCCACATTTTTACTTCATATTTTATTCTTCATAATTGTTACTCTTGTCATGATTAAATTACAGTGTCCTTCTATCCCGATTTTTTGATAATTTGGTCCTTCTGGACAAAAATCTATAATTTTTATAGCCAAAATGACAAAGCAAAAACAAAAAACGCGCCTTGGACCTTTTTTTTTTCTTTCTTTTTTCTCTTTCCTCCTCGATTTTTAAACACTCATATCTTTTGATCTAGATCTCCAAACATGATGACAATTTCACTGATTTTTTTATGCTCTTCGTTTTGAGACTTGGTTCGATATCAATACATCGTTTTTCGTGAGATTCACTGTCGAAATTCACTCAATGAGTCTCCCAGTGTATCCCGAAAATCAGTGAATATCGATAGTGAATTTCGAACAATAATGAATTTCGAGAGCGGATTTTCTAAAATCACGTCGGAATATGTTGAATGTGGTCTCAAAATAAAGAGAATGAAAAAATAAAAATTTGATGAATTTTTTTTTTCAAATTTAGAGTTCTAGATTGGAAGATATGGATGTTTAAAAAAGATGGATAAGAGAGAAAATTTGTTGGGTTTTTTTTATTTTAGAAAACATGCGCCAGAAAAATAAAATAAAATAGCTTTGTCATTTATGCAAAAGTTCCAAAAAGTTTTCATTCATCTGATGAAGTGTTTTTTTTTTTCCCCATTCTCCTAAAATATATTATGTTTTAATTTTATATCTTGATATATATATATATATATATATATATATATATATATATATATATATATATATATATATATATATATATATATATATGTGTGTGTGTGTGTGTGTGTGTGTGTGTGTCGCAAATAAGTCAAAAATACTTCTTATTGTGATTTATATATATATATATATATATATATATATATGTGTGTGTGTGTGTGTCGCAAATAAGTCAAAAATACTTCTTATTGTGATTTAATTTGAGTCACGTGTTAGAATTTTCTAGATTCAATACATGACGGGATGCACATTTGATACCTTTAACCTCAAATTATGTCAAGGAAAATTATTAATATTTTGTTTAAAATTACATCAGAATCAGTGGGAATAATTTAAAGGGCAATAAAAAATAAAAAAGGAAAAAAGTGATTTGTTACTTTTTTTTATAGGAGAAAAAAATTTCATTCAGCAATATCCGCTAAACACACGGAGAAGACATTGTCAAAAGTCGACTACCCCAAATGGTTACATCGAAGGAAGGAATGTCATATCTAGCAATAAATGCACCGGGATATTCCTACTATGCCTAACAAAAAAATACATTACAAAAGATAAAGAGAAGCATCTAACAAACAATTTTGCGCCAAGTATCCTACAGGCGACAAATCTTTCTACTGTACGAGACACTAGTTGCATTCATATCAAGCAATCACTTTCCACAACAAGAGATGAAACACTCAATCTATTGGCTTTCATAATGGCCACAAAAAGGATTTGAATTCCATAAATTCAACATCTAAGCCCCGATCAAAATGGAAAGAGAATGAATTAAGCAACAATCAAGCCCGGATGATCTCTTAAAATCAAGCCAATACCATAAGAATTTTTCGTTATTAAAGCGTCTACGTTACATTTTAACTTCCCATGACTCTTTCATTTCCCAACAATGCACCTGAGGTGGCTTGGACAATGACGTCTGAAATGCAACCATGGCTTTCACGATATTTTTGGGTTGCTGAGAGTGAATTATAGCATGCCCTCGATACAAAGAGAACTTGGATATCAAAACCCGCACTACATTGTGTTTTCGAAATGTTCCACACCGTCCACACAAACTCAGATATTCCGCACACAATCATGCCTCCCACTACAAGCATTAGAAACTCACGAAAACATAAAACATTACTTGAATTTAACAAATGACACAAAGGAGAAATATGTCAAACTCTTACTACTAATTCACGTTCAACGCGCCTAAGAGATTCTTTCTCAGTTTCACACGCCAAACATACACAAAGCATTACTTGAATTTAACAATTTTCGGTCAATGGACAGGCAATCATGAAGACAACGTCACAAAAAAATAGAGTTAAATACGTGACCATATATAAGGGTATTTTAACAAACACGTCAAACAGATTACAAAAACAGACTACATGATGCTTGGTGAATTAAGATAAAACTATCATTATCATTACATATGGAAAGGTTAAAAGAAGAGTAATGATCGAGGCGCGATGGTTTGTGGCAAGACAACGAAGTGATCTGACGGCATATGCATCGTTGATTATAATGAGTCTAAATTCATCATGATGTACATCTAACATGATAACAGTACAGATTGTCGTTATGTCACTCATTATACAACAACCGTCGTGCCGTATCATTACTCTTTAATGAAAGAGTACTATCATTGTGAAAAGAAATTGGAAAAAGAAAAAAAAAAAAATATCATTTTCTTTTCTTTGTGAGTGAACCACATGCTATATCGTTTCCAAAGATCTTGATTGGTGGTTGCTAGCTAGTGAGTGTGGATAAAACGTGCTTGCCATCCACCAATGAAGGCTCCATTAAAATCCAATCCCAAAATTTGTCAAATAAAGAGGCCTACGAACACACACATACACACATAATAAGCTGTCTCCATCTGAATTTCGAGTCTCCACAATAATAAAGAAAGAAATTTGTTCACTTCCAACAGGGGAACGCTGCGGCAGAAACGACCTCGTGGCCGAAGATGGCTGTTTCCACCTCATTTTCTGGGGCTAAATTGGAGACCTTGTTGCTCAGCAATGCTGCCAATTCAATCTCAACGACGGCAGCTGTTCCGATGGCGGCCTCTCCGGCACAGATTGGGTTGTTCTGTAAGCCTGGACGAGTCAAGCGGTCGTTTTTGTTTCAAAAGGGAACTGGGTCATCAAGTTTAAATTGGTCAATTAGGTGTGAGGCGTCGTCGGAATTGCTGGTTCAGGATGCTGATGATGTCGGCCATGGAAATGATGGTGCATCACCTTCTTCAGCTTTGTCTTCGAGTTTGTCGGCTCTGGAGCAGCTCAAGACTTCAGCTGCTGACAGTAATGATCTTTCTTTCTTTATACAAGTCGTTACAAAATTCATAATCTAATATTAGTTAGTTCATCTGTTTGACTTTGTTGGTGTTAATTGAAACTGGGGATCAGGTGATCTTCTTTGAAAATCGATTCATTTGTTATTTATTTTGGTGTTTAAAGATGGAATTCGAGGACCTTAAGAACTAGTTCTGAAGTCAAACGAAACTGGATGCAGTGTTTCTGGGTGCTTTTTGCTAGATAATCTGGAGCCTTATACAATCTAGTAATCTGGAGCCTGCATTTCATTGGTCTTATGGAAGTTCTTTTGGTCAGTATTATGTTCATCAGTTTCACTGACTGCAACCTTAACAATCTAGTAATTTGAGTATGATTATCCTTGAATTTGAAATTGAGATCAATTTCCTGCTTAACATGTTTATTGTCAGTGGGTTTAGAATTCTCCATATCTTGTCCCACAAAACTAAAGAAACTGCATTTTTGTGAGGCTGAGGGGGGAGAGGAACTAGAATATATTTACCGGAAACCATCATAAATAATGCCATGAAGCCATGTAAACTTGAAGAAAACGTGGACGGATATGTTTTAGCATGTGTACTTAATTATTATGTTGCAAGCAATTATTATAATTCCAATTTTAGCATCATAAAATTCTGTGAGAATGGTGTTCTCAGATGGCACATGCTGTAAATTCATTTTCTCCTTTTGCGCGTGTTTCTTTTCCCACCTGTGCATTCTGCTGTTGAATAAATTGTTGGATGAGTGACTTGTTCCTTGAATAGTGTGATTTATGCGCCCTTTATTTTGATAACACTGGAGATATATGTGGTTATGAGTTTGGTTTATCCAGTTTGTTTTGCAATATTCAAATCTTGATTTATAATCTGCCTGCTTTTGTTGATTATGAATCCCTTCAGTTAAAAGTGGGCATAGTAATAAATGGGATGGGTGGAGTGAATATATAATTTTTCCTAATAAATGACTTTAGGCTACATCATTGTGTAAAACTTGATTGTAGAATAGAATAGTCAAGTCACTGTTTTTTTTGAATTAGTACATTGGTGTTCAAGGAAAATCTTATATGTTCCCCCTATGCTCTTCCCATCTAGGATATACGAAGGAAAGAAGCAGTATTGTGGTCATTGGCTTAAGTATACACACTGCACCAGTCGAAATGCGTGAAAAGCTTGCCATTCCTGAAGCTGAATGGCCCAGAGCCATTGGTGAACTTTGTGGTCTGAACCATATTGAAGAAGCTGCTGTTCTTAGCACCTGTAATCGGATGGAGATATATGTTGTTGCTCTTTCACAGCATCGTGGCGTCAAAGAAGTAACTGAATGGATGTCTAAGGTAGGCTTGCTCTGTTGTTGTGAAGCTTATAAATCTATCATCTTGAATGGAATCCGATAGTTCACCGTCTTATCTACTATAGATTGGGGGAAAGGGTATTAGGGAAGAGATGATGCATGTACTGTTTGAGAAAAAACTTCATACACATAAGTATTCAAGCATCTTAATTCATTTTTTGATACAGTTTCAAATGTGGATGGTTTCGTGTTTTCTTTTGACAGACAAGTGGTATCCCTGCTTCAGAGATATGTAAGCATCGTTTTTTGCTGTATAACAAGGATGCCACACAGCATATTTTCGAGGTTTCTGCAGGATTGGACTCCTTAGTTCTAGGAGAAGGACAGATTCTTGCTCAAGTCAAACAAGTAGTCAAAGTTGGTCAAGGTGTTGTCGGTTTTGGAAGGAACATAAGTGGGCTTTTCAAGCATGCAATTACTGTCGGAAAGAGGGTTCGAACAGAAACCAACATTGCTGCAGGTGCCGTGTCCGTCAGTTCAGCTGCCGTTGAATTGGCTTTAATGAAGCTTCCTGAATCCTCCCACGCCACTGCTAGGATTTTGGTAATCGGGGCAGGAAAAATGGGTAAGCTTGTGATCAAGCACTTAGTTGCAAAAGGTTGCGAAAATGGTTGTAGTAAACAGAACCGAGGATAGGGTATCTGCCATTAGAGAAGAGATGAAGGATGCTGAAATTACTTACAAGCCCCTAACCGACATGCTCGATAGTGCAGCCGAAGCAGACGTCATTTTCACCAGCACTGCATCCGATACCCCATTGTTCCTCAAGGAGCATGTCGTGAACCTTCCTCCAGTCCATAACTCAAGGCTTTTTGTTGATATCTCTGTTCCCAGGAATGTCGGTTCGTGTGTTAACGAGATTGAGAATGCCCGAGTATACAACGTGGATGATCTCAAGGAGGTAGTGGCTGCTAATAAAGAGGACCGACTAAGAAAAGCTATGGAAGCACAGGAAATCATTGCTGATGAATCAAAACAGTTTGAAGCATGGCGAGACTCTTTAGAAACCGTCCCGACAATCAAAAAGCTACGAGCTTATGCAGAGAGAATACGAGTTGCAGAGCTTGAGAAATGCATGTCTAAGATGGGTGGTGGTGATGATCTTCCAAAAAAGACGAAGAGGGCTGTCGATGATCTCAGTAGAGGCATTGTAAACAAACTTCTTCATGGTCCAATGCAACACCTAAGGTGTGATGGCAGTGACAGTAGAACACTAAGCGAGACGCTTGAAAACATGAATGCACTCAACAGAATGTTTGCCCTTGAAACCGAGATCTCTGTGTTGGAACAGAAGATACGCGCTAAGGTTGAGCAGAGCCAGAAGTAATTTTTCCTTCTTAATCTGTCTTTTTACGCGGTTCCATTTTTCTGTGCCTTAACTTTTTAATAAGAGGTATACACTTAATTAACTGATTTTTTTTGGGGCTCTCATGTTATTTGAGTGGTGGATCTTCGATCGGTTTGTTGTTGAAAACTGTATAAAATTCTTACGAGTCTTGTACGCGTGCGGTCATTCCATTCCACACCTTTGTATCTTGTAATGAGTTTGGTTGAAATGAACTGAACTTTTTTTTGTTCATGATGATTTGTAAATGGTTTATTTGAAACTTTCCTACTGTAACATATCAGTCCCTTTTATGTCTTTTAACTCACTTTATGCAGATACTGTTAAAGATACCTTGTGTTTTTGCATATGGCTGCTCTTAGACTTAGACTATCTGATTACAAAATACAGGAAATTATCTATAAATCCACATTTCTTGGATTTTGTTAGGTTTTAATCCTAGCTTGTAATAAGGACAAAATAAAATTGGCCTGACAAAAATGCCCTTACATATTCGCTAATATCATGATTCATGCAGTCCCAGATTTTCTGAATAACTATTTCAATCTCGTCTACTCCCACATCCATACAATGAAGAAAAAATCAATCCACAAAAAACAAAAAAATTTAAAAAGTGAGAAATAAGAAAGATCTCCTTTTCTTGTTGGATAGCTTTGAGGCTTATGTATCAATTGAGAAATCCAGGTAATCGTAACATGCCGGAGAAAAAGCGGTGGTCCTATGCAGGGCCCGCCCAACCACTAAGGCGAAGAGCCGGTGGTTTTACGCCCGATAGTGCCCGGGGCCCAACATTACATGTTTCGATAAAATAAGAAAAATCCGTGTAGATCCAGTACGATCCAACGTTATATAATGTGTGTTTTTTTTTTGAATTGATAAAGGCTCAAAAACAAAAATTACTTGGCCTAATTCGAATCGATAAGTATGCTGATTTAACTAAAAGCCAATTCGGCGCGGCTGGCGTAGGCGCAAAACGCCAAGGCCGGCCTTGGTGCTATGATTTTTGCCGCGGGAATTAGTTGATGCCACGCAGCTGTAGTGTGAATCTGTGAACAACAAAATTATGTGGGTTGCGAATATTGCAAACAAAGGCGTTTCTGCAATTAAATTATTGAATCTGGTAATCTTGTTCTTATTGGTAATGATAGTAGTATAATTTGGTAGAGTTTAGTCATCCTACAAATACCCTTTTGTGAAATCAATCTTTTTTTTCTCAAGGTATGAAACTTGTAAGCAATCCAAATCCAAATAATTTGAGTTATAGTCACGGTAAATGTAGTGTCACTGAAATACATAAGGTGCTACTGCATAAGCAATGTGTCACTGTGAGAATTGTGAGGGTGTCATTGTGAGAATTATGAATGTCACTGTGAGTACATAAGGTGTTACCATGAAATCTGTGTTAGTGTCTGTGTGAAATCTGTGGTAGTGTCACTGTGAAATCTGTGGTATTGCCATTATGAGTACATACGGTTCTACTATGAAATATATGTTGGTGTAATTGTGAGTACACAAGTTTTTACTGTAAAATATTGTTGGGATATTGTTGTGCCCACAATAATCCGTATGTGGTTTGATTAATTTTACAGTACCTAAATTTATGTGTCATATATATTTTTACTGTGACTAACCTTGCCAAGAAGTCGTATGACTTACAAAGGCAATTATTTGTTTTGCAGGTACCCTGAAATACACCATAAATGATTAAAACAAAATATGTATGATATATATTTTTATCATCACTTTTTATATGATATGGTGTTGATATTGCGATCATTGGGTTCAACAATATTTGAATACTCGGCCCAGCTTTTCTTCGGACCTTAAACATTACAAAATGAATAATAACAATTTCCTTTCAGCCCAGCCCTCTACTCCATTTCTTTATTAAAACCAAATATTACCCTACCTATTTAAGCTTTCCTCTACCCTAAATATCAAATATCATTCAGACATACACCAGCAGCCGTCACTCCCTTTCAGACTATAAACAAAGCTGCTCTCTTCTTTACCTCAATCTCCGACCAATAAGCCCTTCTATCCTTTCATTTTTCCTAAAAAATTATGTCCTAATATTTTAATCGTTAATCTTTCATTTCTCTAATCATGATGAATCTAAGTTTCAGTCTGCTAATTCAAAGCCCTCGCTTGTACAATCGATGCTCTATTTGAGCAAAGATGTAACTTTTTCCGATGATCGTCCGGTTAATATGCTCCATGAAAGCGACGACTTTTTCTTAGGTTAGTCCAGATCGTTTGAAAATGGGTCACTTAATAATGTTCTTTGAAACTTTACTCTTGCTCTATGTTATTCTCGAATCAATATTTATGAAAAATCATGTTTTGATTGATGATACTAGTCCTATTGATGAGTCAGTACGTATGTTATGCCGATTTGAGCTTGTAATAAAAAAAATGGCATTTTGTTAATATGACGAAATCGGACTCTTTCTGGTTTACTGCAACACGATTAATGAGTCATCTATATGCGCATTAAGATTTGATTGTCACTAGTTTCGTGTTAAAGTGTTTAGTTTGATATTTCGGGTCCGATTTACTTTTGTACATAAATCTGGGTTATCTTCTTGTCTAAATCATGTCAGCTCCTGTATAACGAATTAAAATCTGTTTCGAACCTGATTAAGTGAATAAGGCTATGTTTTGATCACTCTAGATCATTAGTTTGATGAAATCAGGTTATGTGATTTATGTGTTGTACGATTAATGACTCAATACATATGTTTTGCCGTTTTGATTCATCTGAATCAAAAGTATGGCATCATACAGACTTGTTATTGAGGAAATCGGATTTTGTCTTAGTTAAAATCCTGATTTATGATTCACTTACACTTGCATCACTTGCATGCCCCTCTCGATTAAAATGGTTTGATGAAATTCTAGTAATTTATGAATCAAACCTAAGTGTGTTGATCTATCTTTGAGATGATACACACTTTATGTTGATCTGTTAAAAAACCATCTGGAACAATGATGAATTAACAGAAATGATACCTCTTCCGGTTGCCTGTGCCTCGGAAAGTGTGCTATGAATCTATCTCTATATTCATATCATACTTGCTCTTTGTTCCATTACTGCCACACTGAGAATACTCTGCATAATCTATATACTTTGATAAACTCATCCTCTGTGTAATATATGAGTATATATATAGATATATATATATAAATATCATAAATAAATAAATATGTTGCTGTATTTTTAGATTTTCGAAACAAGTAAATTGAGTCAATAAAACTGTTGGTCTCTTCTATGCTGTGTATTTATGATAGTTTATTGTATCAATGTTGACTGTCTGCATCTGAAAATGTTTTCTATCTTAAACAACTCAACAGTCTTTTTGAATACAACAACTATACTTTATTTTCAACTCAATGGCAATATTTTCCATAATCATTCATTGCACTTCATTTTTCGAAAATAATCAAGTAAAAGCTTCTATCATTTACCTGCCTATATATTCTCAGTGATACTAAACTGATCATGCAACCAAGTTGATCAAACATTTTCATATTTACTAAAATCTTCCTTGTATTTACGAAATTGTTTACTAGTCTTATATCTCAGTTTACATCTATTCTGAGTTATAAGATTGTGTCTTGATTCATATTTATCTGTATAATCTGAGTTGAGACTGGGCTATGGTGATTTTTTTGGGGATCCAGCTTGAGCTTTAGGATTGCACTAAAGCTTGTCTCTGGCACCAGTCATCTCACATCCTGAACTGTGTGTTCATATCAGTAAGTTCTCGTTTTGCTTTTTTGCTTTCAAGTTGCTAACTTTCTATGTGTCTTTGAATTTTAGAACTTGGTTAGAAAAAGAAAACAAAGGTTGTATCTGTTCTGTTGTATTAATTGTTCAGAAAAAGAACTGTGTTTGAATCACTGTGACTTTGTGTCACTGTTGTGTTTGTGATTCAGATACTAAAGTGTGATCTGAAAGATTAATAAGTCAAAACAAAAATTATTCATCTTGTATTCTATTTTTAGCATTGAAAAATCTACTGTAATCTGTAACTACAAAATCATATAGTGAAATCTGTGGATGTGTGTTTGATATTGACACATAGGACTGTATGATAGTTTAAACAACTATTAAAATCAGTATATGTGATTTGGAATCAAATTAGAAACACACTTAAATTGCTGCATGCTAAATTGATAGGTTTTAACTTGTTAAAATCCTTAATCAATTTGATCACAAGAACATTAACCTATACACGTTGATTTTAGCTAGATCTTCCGCCTAGTTTATTATCAATATTATGTTAATTAATTTAAACTCCAAAAGGCTTAATTAAAATTTAAAAATCCGTAATATCCTATTCACCCCCCTCTAGGATATATATTGCACATATATGACCAACAAGTGGTATCAGAGCTTGGTTTCTAGTGAATCAAATCCTGATATTCAGCTTGCTGAATTACAGTGTTGATAACTGCTATTTGATAAACTGATATAATCTGCGTCTGTGCAATATCCTGCTAAGTGATGTATATTTGTTCTGTGTTTGCTGTGTTATAGCTGCTGAATTACTACCTGCTGAACTGTGCTATCTGCAGGTGTTGTATCTGTGCTTTAGTTTTGAAAAATAAATCTGCTAAGTCTCGATTTGGACTGAATCTTAGATTCAGTCTTTCAGCTCTGACCGCATTTTTATTTTTTGCAAACGTTTAAGTACTAAGACTATTCACACACCACTTGCAACACAATATCGAATCTGAGATCCTTGTTATATCTTATATGAATCCGTCCAGCTGCATTGTAATCTGCATTGTATCACTACATTAGTATTAAGTGCATTGATCTGTATTGTATTGCATCTCATTCACATTCAACGCCTAGAATTAATTAAATGGCTTCCATGAACTATAACCAGGCACCACCACGTGAGGGCTTATCATTGGTAAGACCTCCCTACTTTGATGGTACTGGGTATATTCAGTGGAAGAGGGCTATGCAATTCCATGTAGAGGCAATGAACATCCGACTATGGTTCATTATAGTGGATGGACCTTTTGTCCCTACTAAGGAATGTAGAGATGATGGTGTGTTAGTGCTAGTTAAGAAGGAAAGAGAAGAATTAGATGATGAGGACTACCAAAAGATGACCCTTAATTCTAAGGCTACAACTATCCTTGTTAACGCTCTAAGTCCAGCTGAGGGAAAATACGTCTTAGACTGTAAGACTGCTAAAGAAATATGGGATCATCTAGAAATGCGTCATGAGGTAATAATCAAGTTAAGGATAATAAAATTAATCAACTCATGTTTGCATATGAATCATTTAGGATGGGTTCAAGCGAGACAATCGGTGACATGGATACAGATTCACCGATATTATCACTACACTTTACGCTTAGGTAAATCCTTTAAATCCAAAAAGATTGTGCAAAAGATCCTTGAAGCCTCGCCCCAAGAATGGGGACGCCATGGTTACGGCTATACAACAGGCTAAGGATCTGAACACACTCAAAAAGGATGAACTGATTGGTTCTTTGCTTGTGCATGTGAGCATGTTGTCCTCTCGCAAGAAAACGAAGTCTGAGACTAAGGGAGTGGCACTCAAGGCCAAGTCCCACCCCATCGAACCCGAGACTACCAAAAGTGAGAGTGATAATGAAGATCACGCACTTATGGTTTTTCGCAACTTCAAGAAATTTTGAAGTATAATAAGGGTTCGAAATTTGAACTTAAACCCCAAAAAGGCAAAACCAAAAGGGGTTCCGATGTCCGTTGCTACGAATGTCAGCAAAATGGGCATATTGCCAATGAATGTCCGAATCGTAAGTCTAAATCTGAAAAGAAATCCAAACCTGTTTTTGATAATAAAAAGAAAGTAAAACCTGCTTTAGTCGCTTGGTCCGATAGCTCGGACAACGACGCTGCTGAATCTGACTCCGAAAAGGGTGAGAAGGCAAATGTTGCTCTTATGGCATACTCTCAGACCACTAATGACACGGATGAGATTTTATCTAATCCATCCTACGCAAATGATGAACTGTATGAACTAAATGAAAAATTGGCTATTGAAAACATAAATGTTAAAAGCAAAAATGAACACCTACAAGGTATTATTATGCGAAATGAGGATCAAATCCTCCAACTGATTAATTCTTTAAGTGCACTTGAACTAAAGTACCAAGATCTTGATTTGGAAAATGCTTCTCTTAAAACTGAGTCTATTACACTCAAGAAAACCATTCAAGGGTTAGAGAAGGGGCCAATAGTCAGTGGGTATGAGACTTCCTACAAGGAGATTCTTCTCAAGGACTTGAAGCTCAAAGAAAAGATCTTGGAACCAAGGCCAATTGCCTTAAAGAACACCAGACCCCTTTCCCCCAAACGTTTTTATAAACAGCACACAAAAGCACCCAAACACGCATACAAGTATGACCAGAGGTACTCAATGAGTCCAACTCGACAGACTACCTCTCGCCAAACGAACTATGCTCCACGTATGCACAACGATTATGGGATACATCAAGCACCTAATTACACCTATGTTAAACCACGAGTGTCCTATAATTCATATAACAATTTTCAACCACAATATCACCATGACCAGCCCCACTATCCATATGGGTCTTATTTTGGCTTTTATGATCAGCCCTCTAGTTCTTATGGATCTAGACCTGCACATAAACCCAAGATTAAGAAGATATGGGTACCTAAAGTCAAACAAGTATGGGTGAGAAGGGTTTCCACCAATACTAACCCTTAAGTACCCAAAAGACTAAAGGGGACCTCAACTACTCTTTGGTTGCAAGATTGACCTAAACTAAGACCATGAAGAATCCTAATAAATGGGTGCTAGACAGTGGTTGCTCTAGGCACATGACCGGAAACTTCACACTCTTTCGAACTTACGAACCCAAATCCAAAGGAGGCTCTGTCACTTTTGGTGATAGCTACAAAGGAAAGATCCTTGGTGAAGGATCAATTGGTAACCCTGAATCGCTCATCATAAACAACGTGTATTTTGTCAACAATTTAACTTATAATCTTTTAAGCATTTCCCAACTAGTGATTCCAATCTAGAGATTACATTTGACAAAAAGACATGCAAGATAAAGGATATGTCTGGTAAGCTTCTTTTGTCCGGTCATCGTGAGGAAAATATATATACGATCGAACTTGATAAGCTTCGGATTGTCCAATATCTTGTCTTGTCTCACGAGAATGACAATGTTAATCTCGGCATCGACGCCAGACACGTTGGTATCTCCACCATGCGAAATTGGTTAGCCAAAATCTAATTCGTGGACTACCAAAGTTTGACTTGAAAGACTTCAAGTTTTGTGAGTCTGGCATCAATGGCAAACAAACAAATACTTCTTTCAAATCCAAACAAGACATCACCACTACACGCACACTTGAACTCTTGCATATCGATCTGTTTGGCCCAAGTCATGTTCAAGCCTTAGAGGAAGTCGTATGCCCTCGTAGTTGTAGATGATTACTCCCAATACACATGGGTTACATTCTTGACTCACAAGAGTGAGCGAGTGCTACGTCATTTGAAACTCGTGAAGCAATTTAGAATACTTTTGATATATCGGTTGTGGACTGTCCGGAGCGATAGAGGCGGAGAATTCATTGATGCAGAACTCATTGAGTTTTGTGAATACTCCGGTATTCGACATGAGTTTTCTGCTCTTAGGACTCCATAACAAAACGGGGTTGTTGAGCATAAAAATCGCTCTCTCCAGGAGTCGGCACGAACGATGCCAAACGAGTTCAATGTGCCTCGTTTCCTATGGGCCGAAGCAGTATCTTGTGCCTGTTATAATATTAACAGATTATCTATTCGAAAGACTTTGTACAAGACTCCCTACGAGATTCTTAAGAACCGACCACCCAAAATAAACTATTTCCATGTTTTCGGGTCAAAATGTTTTGTCTTAAACGATAAGGGAAACTTGGATAAATTTGCATCTAAGTCCACCGAATGCGTATTCGTGGGTTATTCGGAAACCTCACGGGCATATAGATGTTATGATCCGGTTTCACGACGCGTTTGTGAGTCCGTACATGTCTCATTTAATGAATCATATTCCATGACTAATGCGTGTATTAATATGGAAGGAATTAAAGAATTATTAGAAAAGGCTAAGCTTGCAGATTATTCTGAGTTTGAGTTTCTTCCTCCGGCCACAAATGAAGTAATGTTGGTCCCTTGAAAAGGCTTTGGTTAAGTTTAGATGGGGGGGTGAATAAACTTAACACTTAAAACTTTGGAGTTAACAAATTACGCAACTTCGATCTCACGATACTTGAGAGTCTCTTTGATACCTCGATAACTTCTCTTTGATAAATGATAGTCTCTTGAAAGTTGAGTTTCTTTGAATTTGTGCGGTGGAATTATATCAAAATTAAGCCTTAATACTTGTTGTTAAATATGATACTAAGTATTGGATACTCATTGAGTGTACGTGTGTGATTTGATTTGCTAGATTCGATGAGGTTGATGTGTAAAATAAACTAAGTGCGAGAATGTAAATCTTTGAAAGTAAGTGGCGAGATTTTATAGTAGTTCCAGGTGGTGTAATCCTGTCAGTCCACTCTTCTCCTGTGATGTTGGAGGTAATCCACTAGAGATCTTTGATAATGCATTTACAAAGATTCCTAAGTTGCTTGTCCTTCACCAATAACTATGGCTTCACAAACTGAAAACTGGGAACAGATAGGATTGCTGCTCCGAGTCTTCCACTGGTCCTTGAAAGGTAGGATTGCCTCTTCACCGGCTCCTCCACAAACAACGATCTTTCACACTGGCTGTGCTTCATTTGTCTTCAAGAGTTCTTTATAAAATAAAGATTGAATCAAATAAATGATTCGATTCTTGTGCAGACTTGATTAGGATGATATAATCGACTTGCGGTCTTCAAGTGTGTATGCTTGATATAGCTTGAATCAGAAAACACTTGAAGAATTTCTGGATCGGTAGCTTTAAGTTCGATGAAGTTCAAACAGGTGTTTTCAACTCGTAATTGTCTCTTTAAAGTTTATCAATTTTCATCATCTTGTTTACGAGTTGAAAGTCCTCTATTTATAGGCAAGAATGCATGTGACTTGTATTTGAAATTCAAATGTAACCGTTCCTTGTTTTTGTCCCATCTCGATTTGCATTCTCATCACTATTCATAGGGTGACATTTATCGAAATTCCTTTTGTGATGCGATCTCATCCACCTTTGACTTATAACCATTGGATAAAAATCGAATCATCCCAACGTTCTTTTAATCTCGACCTTTGATTTGTTTGATAAGTCGAGAGGTAGTTGGTCATCCTTATCCATGTAATCTTCCAATATAATCTTGAATTAATCGAGGTATATTATCGTGAGTTCATCGATCTTTGAGATACCTATCGATCTATTGAATCGCAATTTCTTTGTGTATAAAATACAATGCGGTGACTTCTTTTATCTAACTTTTATTTGTGAAGTTAGATTACACCTTTTAATTATAACCAAGTTCCAAACATCATCCAACTTATGGAACTTAGACCTTCTTCACAAGGTATATGTAATCGATTCAGTCATCACAGACTTGCCTAAATTTCGATTCCATATCCTTGACTTAAATTACTAAGTTTGATCCCTTAGCCATACATCAGGCGAGTTTGAGCCTTGATCTTCTGTGATTCGACTAGTCTCTTGACCTATCTACCCTAATGATATGGACCGGTTTCTTTGATATAAATCGGTGACCATTCTGATGCTTGTTTGATCAAACCTATTCATAAATCAAACTCTAATAAACCTATACATTTGATCTAGACATCTTTTTGCCTTTACACTATAACAGCTAGTCTGGAACTCATCATCAAAACATAGAAATAAGTCCAACAATTTCCCCCTTTTTGGTGATGATGCCACTACCCTCACCTAATAGCAAAGCAAAAAGATAAAAACAAAAGCAGAACAAATATAGTCATCTTTCATTATAATCATTTGTTCAAAGATATTCTGATCTAGAATCGGCCAAAAACATAATGCAGGTTAAAGTATCTTTGATCTCTTTTGTCTTCTTTCTCTTTCTTATCCGGCCTTCTCCACTTGTTCTTGATAGGCCCTAATTTCTGCTATCATATCCCTCATCCATTCATTTTCAATCAGTGTAAAATCAATGTAGGGATTGACTTCTTTCCACCAATGCCATGCTTCAGGCAGGAGAAGGTTTATCTCGATTCACTTTGAATCCAAATTTCATATCTGATTCCTTGAACTCTTCAAGTGAATCCTTTGCTTTTGTGATAGGCAAGTTCCTATCACCTCTGCCACTTCTTCCACCTCTTCCACTTCTTCCACCTCTGTTGGTTGCCCTTAAGGCTCTAATCCTTGCCTCCCAAAATTTCAATCCCAAGAAAGAGTTGAGTCCTTCATGAAACCCCTTGCCTTGATAAGGTTTCCTCTTGTTGTAGTACTCTTTCTTGTACTGCCTAAAGAGATCATCGATGAAGTTGGACTCTGCCAGTGCGGAGTTGCCTGAAAGCATTGGTTTCATCTATCCATCTCTTTTGTGCAAAAAGTCTTGCAGCCTCTTATGCTGCTGCTGTTTGGCCCTCTTCCCCCTTAGTGACGTCATCAACAAACCGGGACATTAGGCCATGAACACTCTCTGTGAGATAACCAGATTATTCGATTGCCCTTCCATAATCTCGGTTCTTGTGTCAAGCTGCGGTAATCTGGATTGCAAAGTTTGTTCCAGTAGATTGATCCTCTCGGTAACTTTAGGATCCAATCCAAAGTGAGTTGAGATGTTCCAGCTGACCTCAAGCGAGGCTTAGGTGTTTCGACAAGCTTGTCAAGTTTACGATGAATGGATATAAATTGGTCTTTGAAACTTCTCTTTTCTTTGTGTTTCCAACCTTGATTCCCCTCACATCTAGTATCAGATTATTCCCAGCATTTTGAGTATATGTGAAGTTTGAAGCAACTGTATCAATAGATTGTCTGTTTTCATTCACCATTTTCATCAGTTCTTCAAATCTCTCTTCCTGTCTATCCAGTTGAGTTCTTAACTGTTGCATATCATGCCTCACGGTTCTTAACTCATTCAAAACTTCTACTGGTATCTCACCAGTCATTCTTCCACCAGTAGCCTCATCAGCAGGCTCCTCAACATTGTATTGTGGCCTCTGATTGCTCACAACCAATGCCCAACTCCTATCTAATCCAGCAGGATTAGGTCCTTGATATTCTTCCAAGATAGGATCAAGGGCTGGTTCTTCAAAAATGGGTACAAATGCCTGTGGGGGATCAACATCAACATTTTCTTCTTCAGGCATTTGGAACTCCTCATCACTAAAGTCATAGTCCAAAGAATTTTGCTCATCCATATTAGCAATGATCTGCGACAATCTTTCCCTTCGGTGGTCTTGTCTCCGTGAGGCTCCACTACTCTGACCTCTTCAAAGAACAGGGGTTTCCTCCATACCCAAATAGGTTCCAACCTTTGTCCAGGTGCTGTTTGAGACTCAGCTGCCTGTACCTCATGTTCCAACCTTTGTGCATGTGCTGTTTGTAGCCCAGCTGCCTGTACCTCCTCTTCAATTCTTTGTGGATTGAATATAGCCTCATTATCCACTTGGAATCCTTCAAAGATGACCAATCTTGTTCGAGGATAATGGCGTTTTAGTAAGAATGCCCTCAAAGTCAAATCCATCTTGATATTCAATAGATTCTTACAGTGGCACTAGGTTCACTATAATCAGTAACATTCTCTTCATCCAAATCCTCACTCATTGCTCGCTTGGTTTGTGCAGTAGGCTCTACAACATGGAATGTAAAAGATTCATCGGCTAGCCTACCAAAGACTTAAATTAACTCCTTCATTGATCAATGCCTCAGGATCATCCATGGTGAGATCCTGTAGATCCTCATCCATCTCTCCATCTCTTTGGCCCTCGGCAGAGACTTACGATATCGATGGAATTTGTGCGGTGGTTCTATTAATATTGCGGTCCCACTGGTTCCTCCCGGTCCGGAGGAAAATCACCTCTAGAATCGATGATGAGGATGAATCATCATTGTCATCTCTTGGATCCCTAAATTTGATACCCTCCTCTTTTCGTTGTTCATCAAATAAGTCCATCAATCTCGATTCTGACAAAGTGGTATCAACTAGGTCCAACAAATTCTCTACTCCCAACTTGTCAAAAGCCCATTCTTCAAAGTCCATCATAGGTTCAAGAAATTGGCTTTTGTCTCTTGTAAACCAAACTTCCATTGGAAATAGTCGACAAGAACTTTGAAGTTTGGGATCTACATACTCTTCTATTTTCTTCTTTTCTTTCACATGCCTTTCAAAAAGCGGGAAAGATCTTACAGGAGCAAATTTAGAGCCTTGTTGACCTCAAAGGTTCCAACAAGTAGGTTCATTGTTTCTTCAATGAGATGTTTCAAAGTCAGTAGTTTCTTTGAGGTTGTAAATTTGTACCTACTACTTCCATCTGCACAACACTTGGTTCCTTGACTTACATGCTCATCGGCAGGGGTTAGCGTGACGCTCTTCCCACGAGTTCTTGCAACACTTGCGTGGTCTTCAACCAATTCTTCAACTACCACAAAGAGAGTTCAGTTCGGTGGTTTGTTGTGGGTCTTGATGGATACTACAGCGAGGTCGAGTCGATGAGGCTGCTTTGTATATCTCCAACAGATTGCTCAAGAACAACCTGTAGCTTGATGAGATTGAGCAGTTTTCTAAAGCAAGCTGCAGTGCGAGATGAGCTTGTGATTCTTCAATGATTGTTCAACAACAACTGTTCACTACCCGATAGGCTTGACAATCTCTTAGCAGAGAGTCGGTAATTTCCACAGATTGATGATAGTTAAGGGCTCGGCCTCAATAGCCTCTTCTTCCTCTTCTATCTGATGCTTCCTCTTGGACTCTTTGTGCCTCCAAGTTTTTCAATTCTTTCCCTTTCCATGTTTCTTTTTAGGATAATTTATTTTCTTCTCTTGGAAAGTGGCTCATCATATTTTTCAACCACAGTGAGACTTCCTCTCTCTCTCTTGGCTTCCATCTGTTGTTCTTTTAGAAATCTCAACATGATTCTTTTTGCGAAGCAACAGCAGGTCGAGTACCTTGATTCATTTGGACCTCGTGAACACTGTGATCTGTCTTTGTTTGCTCTTTGTCTTCTTAGGCTTTAAGATCTCGGTGATATTCCTTATATCTGTGACCTTTCTTTTCTCGATGGTCTTCTTTGGTGCGCGAGGTTTAGTGGATTTCTTCTTAGTTTGCTTGACCTGCTCACCACCAGAATCACCATCATCTCCATCACTATCACCATCGGCCAGAGGTGGTCAGCAACATCTTCATCATCATCTAGACCAAGAATAGCATAGTCAATTTCCTTCTTGTATCTAGACTGATTAATCTTCTCAGGTTCAATATCAGGAACCTCCAAGTGATTCAGTAGGGTCTGAACCATTAATCCTAAGGGCAAGGCCTTGGATTTCCTTTTTCCCTCTTTTTCTTCCTTGGCTACCTTCTTCATGCAATGAATGAAGTAACCAGCCCAATCAAACTTCATGCTTCTGCAAATGATCATCATCAGCTCTATCTTGGGTCCTGATAGAGTGTTCATACTTCCAACCGGTCCAAGTATGTTCTTTGCAATGAGTTTGCTCACAGATTATGCTCATTCCCAATATATGCGCAATTGATGATGGAATGGATTTGGTGGCTGCATTTGTTTTGATTTGATCAACAAAATCCATCTTGGATAGTCCCATTGCTTCAGGATTTATTGGACCATCCACTACTTCTTCAAATCCAAAAACTTCCCTCAGTAGACTAGGGGAGACTTCAATCTCCTCAGCATTCACAGTCGTCTTGAATGCTTCACTTCCTTCTTCCACAACCATGTTTTTCCAGAAATCAATAACATTTGTGTATGAAATTGTTTCCAATCTTATATTTAGTATATTTTCCAAACCTGCAAACCTTCTTATTCTTCTACCAATATTGATGGCCAATTCTGTTTTGTTTGCATCAACAACAAAACCTCTAACACTTTGGCTTGATTCAATCTGGACATCAGTCTTTTCCGCCATTTTTATGAGAAGAATAAGATGAAGAAGATAGATTTTAAATCTGTGTTCACACAATATGAAATTTGCAGTGATAAAGCAGATTTTGCAAGTAGAGATAATCTGCTGAGTGTAGATATCTGTATATATAGACAGACGGTAGTTGTAACTGTCAGTGCACGTACATTGATGTTAACCACGATTAATCTGAGTAAATGTTGTCTTGACACGTGGCCCATAACTCCTCCATAACGTTTGTAACCGTTGGATCATGTTAACTATGGTAATAAAGGATAGGATAAATATCCCGCCAAACTGCTTTTTGACTTTAGTAAAGTTTGACTGAATAACATTCCATTCAGCAGGGTTGTCCTCAGCAGGGTTGGCTCAGCAGTTTGCTGATAAAGGTGCTTCAGCAGCCTGCTGACAAAGTGACTCTGCTGATCCTTGATTTCTTCTTGTTTTGTTCAATTGATAATACAAGATGAAGTTTAATACCAATGACCGATCATCCAAGTGAGCTCACCCAACATGACAAAGACCAATCCCCTTGGCAACCTCATTTGCTCAATTGTCCAAACATAAGTACATGGAATTGTTGATACCAATGACTAATCTGCTAAGTGAGCTCACCCAACATAGCAAAGACTAATCCCCTTGGTGAATTCCAGTACATTGCTGAATATCAGTCAACTTTTATAATTCCAAGTTCAGTCCTTAATTTGGTAAATCTTTCACTATCAAGTGGTTTAGTGAAAATATCAGCAAGTTGATTTTCAGTAGGGATATATAGAACCACCACATCTTTCTTTTCAACATGATCTCTTATAAAATGATGTCTCACATCAATGTGTTTGGTTCTTGAGTGCAAAACAGGATTTTCTGTGATTGCAATTGCACTTGTGTTGTCACACATAATTGGAATTTCCTTTTCTTCAATTCCATAATCCCTTAATTGTTGTCTTAGCCATAGTACTTGTGCACAACAACTTAGCACTATATATTCGACAAAGAGTGGAAGTTGATATTGAATTATGTTTCTTCTTTGAACCAGGAGACCATTCTACTTCCCATTAACCTGACAAGTTCTGTAGTGCTTTTTCATCAATTTTGCATCCAAAGATAATCGAATCGAGTAGGATATAACTTTGAAGCTTCCATCCTTGGAATACCATATCTCTACTCCCAAAGTCTCCTTTAGATACTTGAGAACTCTCTTGACTTCACCTAAATGACTTTCTTTAGGTTTAGATTGAAGTCTTGCACAAACACCTACTGAAGAAAGGATATATCAGTCTGCTTTGGCGGCAAGAGTCACAATGCAGACTGCCTATCATCCTTATGTATAAAGTCTGATCAACATCTTTGCCTTCTTTATCTTCATCCAATCTGATGTTTGTACTCATTGGAGTTGATATCTTGGTGCTGTTTTCCATACCAAACTTCTTCAGCAACTCCTTGGTATACTTGGTTTGATGAATGAAGATTCCATCTTTCAACTGTTTGACTTGCAATCCTAAGAAGTAGTTCAATTCTCCCATCATACTCATTTGAAATTTACTCTTCATTAGATTTGCAAACTTTTCACAAAGTAAATCATTTTCAGAACCAAATATTATGTCATCCACATAAATCTGTACGGCCAGTGAGGTGTTGTTCCCTTCATCGATTCTCGAAAAGTGTCTTGTCAATGGTGCCTTTTGTAAAACCATTGTCCACCAAGAATTGAGATAGAGTCTCATACCATGCTCTTGGTGCTTGTTTCAATCCATAAAGTGCTTTGTTGAGTCTATACACTTTATCTTCTTGATCTTTAACTTCAAATCCAGGAGGTTGCTGTACATACACTTCCTCCTCTAGAATGCCATTCAAGAATGCACTTTTGACATCCATTTGATATACCTTAAATTTTTTATATGCAGCATGTGCCAAGAATAATCTGATAGCTTCCAATCTTGCAACAGGTGCATAAGTTTCATCAAAATCTATTCCTTCTGCTTGAGAATAGCCTTTTGCAACTAGTCTGGCCTTATTCCTTACAATGGTACCAGATTCATCAAGTTTATTTCTATATACCCACTTAGTACCAATGATATTTGCATGACTTGACCTTTCAACTAGTGTCCAAACTTGATTTCTTTCAAATTCATTCAATTCTTCTTGCATAGCAATTATCCAATCTGGATCTGAAATTGCTTCTTCAACAACTTTTGGTTCCATTTGAGATAGAAAACAAGTAAACATAGCTTCCAGCTGTCTTCTAGTCCTTACACCTTGATGTACATTCCCAATAACTTGTTCAGCAGGATGATTCCTTAACCATTGTGGATTCTGGTTAGTTTGATTTTCAAGAACCTCATCTTCAGTAGGGTCTGCTGTAGCTTCTTCGACAACAGGGGGTTCAGCAGATCCTTGAATTGCTTCGATTGTTGCATCGGTAATGTCACCAGCAGGTGTTGTTGCGGGCGATGTCGTAAACTTTTAAGTCATTGAATCTTTCCAAAACTTCAACACAACTGGATCGGTGACTTGTTGATTCTCGGTTTGTTCACAATCTTCATCTTCCATACCCGGTGAACTTAGGTTCATCAAACACAACATGGATTGTTTCTTCATGTTTCAGTGACCTCTTGTTCAGTACTCTGAATGCCTTGCTTACTGAAGAATATCCCAAGAAAATCCCTTCATTTGACTTTGGTTGGAATGTCTTCAAATGAATCTTGTGATTTAGAATAAAACACTTGCTTCCAAATGGATGGAAATAGGATATATTTGGTTTCCTTCCATTCCAAATCTCATAAGGTGTCTTCAGCAGCTTCTTGTTCACTAATGTTCTGTTTTGTGTATAGCATGTTGTATTTACTGCTTCAGCCCAATATCTTTCAGGTAGCAAAGCTTCACATATCATTGTCCTACCTGCTTCCTTTAAAGTCTTGTTTCTTCTTTCAAAGAACCCCACGTTTCTTTGAGGTGTACCAGAAATGACAAGTTGATGTAGTACACCATTCTACATTCACTGATATTCTCTTATAACTTTGTTGAGAAATTTTGTACCACTGATCGATCTTATTTTTATTCTTTGTTAAACTTTTCTCATTTTGTAATCTCTTTAAAATATTAGGCATGCTTTTGAGTGTTTCACTTTTCTTGTTCATAAAAACCACCCAAGTGTACCTTGAATAATCATCCACAACCACTAAAGTGTATTTCTTTCCGATTACACTTGTTGGAGTTATTGGTCCAAAAGATCCATATGCATCGGCTCCAACACTCTATTAGTTGATTGTTTAGTTTTTGACTTGAAGCTTGACTTTATCATTTACCTATTGACATGCATCACATATAGCATCTTTTTTGAATGTGATCTCGAGTAAACCAATCACCGACTTCTTCTTCACCAAGCTGATTGATATCATCAAAGTTCAAATGATTCAACTTCTTGTGCCATAACCAATTGAGTTCGGACTTGGTATGCACAATCAGCGAGTTCTGAAGGCTGCTGATGAGACCAATCCACAACATACATATTTTGTTGTCTTCTACTAGCAAGTACAACTTGATCACCTCTTTCACTAATGACAATACAGTTGTTTTTGTCAAAAGTGGCCTTGTATCCTATGTCACAGAATTGTCCAGTGCTCAGCAAGTTGTAGTCCAGTCCTTCCACATATGCAACATTCTTGATTGTAAGTCCATTTCTCACAAGTGTGCCATATCCTCTTGTGTATCCAGGTGTATTCTTGTTGCCAAAATTCACCCTTGGACCATCTTTTGCCACAAAGTTTAATAAACAGTGCTTATTATTTGTCATATGTCTGGAACATCCACTATCAAAGTACCAGACACCCTACAAAACAAAGTTAATACATTTTAGGTACCCAAACCTATTTGGGTCCATAGTGGTCAGTAGTAAGCATGACTTTTGGTAAGTTTCCATAAGGTCTTCTCCTAAAAGTGTCATACTTTGGTTCATACATGTATTCCACACATCCATAAGTTCTAACAGATTGGTTGTGTAGGATTCACATATGTTTTACGGCCTTTTGGTTTATAATCTTTGTTTGAAGTGACTTTTGATGTTAGAAGCATTAGTGTAACCATTTGTTTCTTTGTCTGTTAGGAACAACCACAGTAGTATGGAGTCTCTTTGAGGTCCCCGCCGAGGCCTTTTATAAGTCTCTCTTGAGTCCTTTGCCGATTCCATTGCTTAGGTTTTACCACAGAAGCATGGTTATACTGGTTGTTTCTATCAGCAGGTACATGAATATTCCAATCATCATCAGTAGGGAACAATCTACCTTTCTCCCTAAGATAGGTATCCCTTGAATGATTAACATTTTTAGATTTGGGATTCTTATCTTTGGAATATTTCTGACCTTTACCTTTTTGTGGTCCAGCAGACTTGGTAGCAGGTCTGCTATCAGTAGGTCTAGAAGGTCCAGCAGTCCTATTTTTAGATTTGTTCTTTTTATTAGGAGCTATTGACTTCTTTGACTTCTGATTTTGCTTCCTTGAAGTATTCTCAGTAGGTTTCACTGCCTCAGCAACCTTACTTGGAGTTGGATCTTGTGCTGGTACAAACTTAGGACCAATTACGGTGCTAGGTTGATAACCTTCTTTGGATCCACTCTTTTGGATTGTTGAGTTCCAAATCCAAGCCCTGTTTTATCACCATAAGGCTTTCACGATTTGTATACGATGAGTGGAGCAAGATGGTTCGATAGATTCGTGGTCTTTGGATGATGCTTACACCGATTACGTCCAACATCTTTTTCCTTACCTTTGAGAACTCTTAATTCGACTTTCAATCTTCCAACTTCTAATTTTTCGGCCTTCACAATCTCATAACCAGATTGTATTATCCTCAGTTGATTAAGGATGGCATCCAAAGTCTCATTATTGTCAGAATTTCTAGGATTTGAACCACAAGTTGATTCACAATCACTTCCAACAGGAGTATTGATGGATACAATATTGTATACCTCCTCAGTTTCATCCATATTGGCCATCAAAGCATAATCTTCCATATCGACAACTTGGTGTTGTGTCATCCGATTCATTTCCTTTTTCAAATTCCACTTCATACCACGATTCATCTTGACAACCATAGCCTTCTTGCCATGTCTTCTTTGTTGACTATTGGTCTTGATGAGTCCGGACAATCAGTCTAAAGTGTCCGAGGCTTCTTGCGGTTGAAGCAAAGATAATCAGGTTCCTTACTTTGTTTTAACTCGGGGACGGTCCAGTTTGAAGTGTCTGGTTTCTTGCAATGAAAACACAGATAGTCATTGTCTTTCTTTGATTCTTCTTTCTTTCTTCAAGTAGGCCTCTTTGTGAAGTTTCTTGCAGGGGCCTTTCTGCATCTTCATCATCTCGATTTTCTTGCTCGGGAGGGCAATGCTGCTCTGCATCTCATCCAACAGATCATCTTGTCCTCCGATGTCTCTTCTTGATGTGAAGTAGCCAATCACGATGGTCTTTGGCTATTCTTTTTCGGGCCAGTACAAGCTTTTGCTAAATTCATAAGCCTTGAGATCTGAAAACAACTTCAAGGTGTCTTCTTCATGCAACTTTCTCATTTCTTCTATTGCAGTCACCTTCATTTTTCAAACATCTTTTGCAGGTAGAGCCTCCAAGATTTTGGTGTTTATTTCTTCTTTTGAATAACTTACACTCAGCAGGGTAAGTTCATCCAGATTGCATTAAATCTTGATTCTATTTCCTCAATGGTTTCATTTGGTAGCATCTTGAACTTTTGAAACCTCTTTTTGACCACATCGATTTTATTCTTCTTTATTGCATCGGTGCCTTCACAGATCAAGCGTATCTTGTCCCAAAGTTCCTTTACTGATTTTGCAATCTTTAACCTTCATGTACATATTGCTATCAAGGTTCTATAAATGATGTCAATAGCAATATTGTTGAGGTTTGCTCTTTTAAATCTTACGCATTCCATTCTCTTTTGGTTTAGGAATGTACTCAGGTTGTATCACCCTTTATTATTGCCTTGGTAATCTCAGGTGGTCCATCGATTCAAGTACATCCATCATCTCATCATGAGTTGCAGCAAAGTAAGCCTGCATTCGGCGTTTATACTCATCAAATCTATCTAGAGAACACATCGACATAGTTTCTAGCATACTGGGTGTTATCCATGATGCAAGTCTTTGAAAATCGGTAACTTGAAAGAAAGTTTCAAAGAATTTTCACAAGCACAACAAGTAGGATTTCTTGAGCGAAATAGCGCTCGATACCAATTGTTGGTCCTTGAAAAGGCTTTGGTTAAGTTTAGAGGGGGGTGAATAAACTTAACACTTAAAACTTTGGAGTTAACAAATTTCTGCAACTTCAATGATCTGGCGATACTTGATAGTCTCTGGCGATACCTCGATAGTCTGGCGATAAGCAGTAGTCTCTTGAAAGTTGAGTTCTTTGAATTTGTACAATGAATTATATCAAAATTAAGCCTTAATACTTGTTGTTAAATATGATACTAAGTATTGGATACTCAGTAGTGTAAGTGTGTGATTTCAGTTGCTAGATTCAGTAGGTTGATGTGTAAAATAAACTAAGTGCAGAATGTAAATGCTGAAAGTAAGTAGGCAAATTTTATAGTGGTTCCAGGTGGTGTAATCCTGTCATTCCACTCTTCTCCTGTGATGTTGGAGGTAATCCACTAGAGATCTTTGATAATGCGATTACAAAGATTCCTAAGTTGCTTGTCCTTCACCAATAACTATGGCTTCACAAAGCTGGCGGGAACAAATAGGATTGTTGCTCTGAGTCTTCCACTTGGTCCTTGAAGGGTAGGATTGCCTCTTCACCACTCCACCACAAACAACGATCTTTCACACACAGCGTTGTGCTTCACTGTCTTCAACAAGTTCTTTATAAAATAAAGATTGAATCAAATAAATGATTGATTGCGGCGACTTGATTAGGATGATATAATCGGACTTGCGCGTCTTCAAGTGTGTATGCTTGATATAGCTTGAATGCGAAAACACTTGAAGAATTTCTCGGATCGGTAGCTTTAAGTTCGATAAGTTCGGCGAGGTGTTTTCAACTCGTAATTGTCTCTTTAAAGTTTATCAATTTTCATCATCTTGTTTACGAGTTGAAAGTCCTCTATTTATAGGCAAGAATGCATGTGACTTGTATTTGAAATTCAAATGTAACCGTTCCTTGTTTTTGTCCCATCGATTTGCATTTCATCACTATTCATGGATCGACAACATCGAAATTCCTTTTGTGATGCGATCATCCACCCTGCTGACTTATAACCATTGGATAAAAATCAATCATCCCAACGTTCTTTTAATCTCACCTTTGATTTGTTTGATAAGTCGAGGTAGTTGGTATCTTATCCATGTAATCTTCCAATATAATCTTGAATTAATCGAGGTATATTATCAATGAGTTCATCGATCTGTGAGAGATACCTACCGATCTACGAATCGCAATTTGATGTGTATAAAATACAATGCGGTGACTTCTTTTATCTAACTTTTATTTGTGAAGTTAGATTACACCTTTTAATTATAACCAAGTTCCAAACATCATCCAACTTATGGAACTTAGACCTTTCTTCACAAGGTATATGTAATCGATTCAGTCATCATAGACTTGCCTAAATTCGATTCCATATCCTTGACTTAAATTACTAAGTTTCATCTCTTAGCCTATCAGAATCGAGTTTGAGCCCTCACCCGATCTTGATTCGACTAGTCTAATGACCTATCTACCCTAATGATATGGACCAGTCTGCTGATATAAATCAGCTGACCATTACAGTGCTTCTTTGATCAAACCTATTCATAAATCAAACTCTAATAAACCTATACATTTGATCTAGACATCTTTTTGCCTTTGCACTATAACAGCTAGTCTGGCATGAAGGATGCAGGTTCTTAGATCTAAACGAATTAGATCTATACGCGGCGGATGGATCACGATTTACACACAGATACAATACATAAATAAAGGACTTAAATTACTACAAGGGGTAAGAACATGTTACCAATAGGGAGAGAAGCCTTGGTCTTCCGATGTGTTCTCCAAGCGGTGGTTGGTGGACACCCTTCTTGAAACACGAACCTCCTTGATATGCAAACAAGAAAAACTTAGAGTTTTTCTTCTTCAGAACCCAAGACAAGAAAAACAAATTTTCTTTCTTATTTTAAGTGTGTATTTGAAAATCATAAAGCACCATTAGACTTGGGAGAACTCTCTTTATATAGGAGAGTAATCAATGTCCTCCAAGGATTAAATAATTAAGTGATAATTATCACATTAATCCTTTTCCAAATAAAAGATAAATAAAATGATTATCTCAAACAAATTAAGATAAATCATATTATTATCTATTATTCCATGAATTATCATTTAACAAATAAAAGATAAATCACATGTCAAATAATTATCCAAGAAGACTAATTTCTCTCTAATTATTGATCATAAATGGCGCCACACTTACAGGTCAAAAGCCCACATAAAATGTCTTTTATGTGTATTATATTATTTAGCCCAACTAAATAATATACATGCATATCAATTAATCACCAAACCAATTAATTATCAATGAGGCCCAAATAACAAGATTATTAGTCCGAATTACGAAGCCACATCGGGGACCATGGACCTATAACCGAGTAGCTCAATAATTAATTATTCATCGAAGCAGAATAAGTACATTAATTATTAATTCCGGGATTACGCCACCATAAACCCAAATCGAACTCTACCGATCATAGATGTATACTTATACTCAACCCATGTAGAGTGAATAAGCGTCCATTGATATAATCACTACATACGGATTAACCCTCCATAGATCGTCCATTACGGTGGGAAGTCTCCGTGAACCCGACTCGAGAATATCTTATCCTTATTTACCATTAACCCCTAGTGATCAATTAGTTCACATATCGACTAGTGATCAATTAGTCTAACATGAATTGGGCCCATCGATCATTTTCTTAGGGCTAACAAATAAGGGGCTGTCTCTCTACTTCCTTGCAGGAAGGAATGGATTCCATGTCTGTGAAAATCGGGACTACTCACTCATCTGGAGATAGTGCCAATGAGAAGTGGCTTGGAACACATATTTAAGTGAACCGTAACTAACACACATCAAACACTACCCGGGACAAAGCACCACTCGTGATCACCTCGGGATTAAGGTTGATCCATATATGATCATCTAATGATTTAATAAGATTCCTCGACACGGAATTATATCGAGAAATACTGATTAAATCGGTCGATCCTATATGAATGCCATCATATATAAATGCCCCAGCGTAGGTACCTCTACCGGCAGATCCGGATAAGACTATCACACCCTAAGGTGTTCAGGCGCATTATTGGTGTTTTAATCAAGAGACCCTAAACTCGATTAAGTTCACCACGGACTAACTTGATTTAAGTATATCACCACTAACTCAATCCTCACGTGTTATCCATACACCGAGTTAAGTGGTTACATCACTGATATACTTAGGGTTTTGCAGATGTATTACTTTACAAGCACAAAGCAAGTAATATGGTGAGATAAATTCTGTCAATCATTATTAAAAACAATTACACAAATTGTCTTTCGGCACTACACCTAACAATCTCCCACTTGCACGAAATGACAAGCAACGATTGTTTTTAGAGCACACCTTTCTCATCTTATTCACAACACTCTCCCACTTGCTCTAAGCGGATGAGACATATCCATCAATGCCGTACCGTCCAAGCACTCGACTTGGTACACTCGATTAGCTAGGTTGTCGACTCGAGGCGATCTTTAGGATTGAAACGTTGTCGGTCCTTCCAATCAAAGCGGTACTCTCTCTCAATATGCTTTTGACTTCTTGTGACCGAGAAGATCCTTCTAAGCTATCTCTTCACCGTTTTCACAATGAAGTGATATCGGCTTATCAGACCTGGAATTACTCCCAGACCAAAAAGGAAATTCTAAGCACTATAAGTAAACACTGAGCCCGAGATCAACTTAATGATCATCCTTAATCCGACTACAAGTCAGAATCAGTGTAGTCAACCATATTCAAGTTTGCACCTGAATATACAAGCATATGATTCCTCGTTCTCTAACGATACTTGAGGATGTACTAAACCGCTACTTATTGCTCAAATCCAAGATTCGATTGCAAGTAATTCTTGTTAAGCTGACTTGCCCTTATCCCAGAGAGACTCTATCTCATTTTCTCTTTATCCGAAGATTTAGAGAATCATTCCTGAGAGGTAAGGTAGGACTACTCTCGTTGAATGTTGCATACGTATATGCATGATCATCTTAACCAATAAGACGGATGGGATAGCCAAAGACTCATTCTTGTGAATTTGACCGAATCAAATTCTTAGAATATAGTCCAATTCTCTCATCCAGAGAATCTTGGCGTGTCAGTTTCCGACTTCAGATAGCACACCCATGTTGTTTCCAACCGTTTGAGTGTTATCATTCATGAACACTAATGCTACTACTTTACCAATATTGATATCCGGTCTACGAATAAACTTATCAATATTTTGGTCAAGACCACATATTTTAAAACATGTGACTTTTAAATGACCGAGAGGTTCTCTTAAATCCACAAAGGATATAAGCCATGGTGTGCCTCCTACCAAAGGTTCTTTCTCGAATGAATTAAGATATCGTTAGTCTCGCTTAAAAAAGGTCTTAGGGAACCACCCCTATCTTACGCTTTGTAACGAATCCGTTATTCATTCTTAGCTAAAACCCATACATTACGAATGAATTGAGATTCCGTTGTTCGGCAAGAAAGTCTCGAGGAATCACCCCTATTTTTTTGCTTTCTAACGAAATCTAGCAAGACTGAGTGGTGAGAGAGTTCAAGGTCTGGTTAACTCTCTACTTGACAGGGAATCACCCCTATACCACTCAACTTTGCGCTGAAAGTTTAAACTTTCCTATTCATTCGACTCTTTTCTATGTAGATCCAATTGCTCCCACTGGGCCTGAGACACTCGGTGGTTCTACAATAGATCGAACAAAAGCGGAGTACAAAAACTCCATTTACAGGGTTAAGGCTGTCAAACCAACCTCTATAATCAGAATCCTATACAGCCCACTAAGAGCCATAGGTTATCAATCACCCCAGCAGACTGTAAAGTCCACAAAACCACAATGGGTCAATGGTTAAACCATACTCCCACTGCGTCTTGGATGGATTGACATTCTGATCTAGTAGTATTTATCATTGTATTCACCAACAACCGATGTTGGACGTGGTCTGATTAAATCAGATAGTAACTACCTTTGGGTAACCATACTCCAAGGTTTAAGGCTGTTTCTTATAGATTCTATCAGAATCTTTGTGACAGTTCAACCGTCACTTTCTGATCTCAAGAATCTTATAACCAACCTTCACTCGTCACATTAAGATATTTCACGAACAGTCACAATCTGAACGTACGTGCAAAATCTCCAGTCCTACCTTCAAGCAATAAATGCTAAATGCTTACATCTATGGAAGTGGTGTGAACCGAATTCACTTCTTATCCATAAACTCACTAGCATCTTCTAGGTAGACTTCTCGGTTTACATAATAATGTTAACCGTTATTTTGCAACGAATTATCTTAATCGAGTTTAGCAGTGTATTGTAGCATATCAATAACTATATAGGGCAAGTCTATGGTTTTACGCCTCGGTGAGAAATATTCCTTTAGGAGGCGGGCCGAGCATCGATCCCCAAGACTATGCGATAGCCTATTCTCGAGCATGGAATACTCTATTTTCTCGCTAAAATCGAGAGACACCTCCTCGTAATCTTTCGATAAACCAACTAGTGTTTTGAGTAGTTATCAGACGAATGTCACCACTCAAAATCTCCCACTAGCTTGTATCTCTCACTGCACCCGAAGGTCATGGTGAACAAGCTATATTACCCTTCAAATCTATTACCCTTTCCCGATTGAAAAGAAACTTAGTCATTGTTCCTTTGAGAGCAGTGTTCCCAGATCGGGAAATAGGAATCACCCTTAGCCGATCGTTAGGTCTTATCTCAGGATATATGCACTAATTAATAGATTATGAAGAATCGTTTATCTTAATACGGAAACCATTTGCTTATAATAGTTTTAGATGTGGTACACATACTTATTCAATTTGTTCTAAGTGGTTTCGACTTTATCAAACAAAAGTCCGAGTCTCGGATTCGTACTACAAATGTCATATTCACTTTCTATGAGGCAACAATATATCGAGTTGAAAGTGAATCCATTTGTTCCAACGAATCTAAAAGCAGAAAAATAAATTTTTCGTGATATTCAAGGATAGAATCCAAATTCATTTCCTTATATCACTCCCACTATTCTAGTGAAATTATCGCCCGTTGTTACTTTATTAATCATTAATGCACGACTTCATTGTTCTTCCATAGAACTAAGCCATTTGAGTCAAGTTACTCGGTTAAGAAAGTCGCTAAGGATTCATTGTTAGTGATCCAAATCACTTTCCTTATCCTATACTTTCTTTAATTAATGTTTGGTTTAGCCTCAAAACTTTAGTTAAGATGATTAACACTTATAGACATTCTTTCCCATTCTTAACTTTCCTTAAAAAGAAATAGTCTTGAACTAGCAGTTTGCTTGAGTAGATACTACTCGTGAACTGTGGGATGTCTAGTGAAAGCATTACCCAGTGGGACTGATTTTCTAATAAATTAGAAAAAAACATAATATAAAAGCTCCCACTAGTTTATCGGTTCCAAATACCGTCTAACTAGCGACACTTTAATTTATGATTCTCCAATTTTTCTATCAGAAAATTTCTCGTGTAGACCTTTACACAATTCACTATAAGAATTTTATCGTCCCAATCATCTTTCAAACTAACTCACGGTTGTCTCTCGTTCAAGACGAGTGATAAGCGATGACATGCCTATTTACGTCACTTAAGTTTTGAAGGCTTCAAGAGAAATATCTCTTCCGAAAAATCAATCGCATGTGAGATTAATAAATACAACGTTCTAGTTACTTACCACTTTTATCGAAGTCATTACTAGTCAATTTTACACTTGATCTAGCACATTTAGAGATATATATATATAGTTGTAAATAAAGCTGGAAAATAAATCCAAATCATACACTACTAAAATTTTAGGAACATAAACTAAGTACTTATAGTCTATCCTACTGTTCCAAGGATTTAATCTAACGCCTCAGTGCGCCTTAGGGTAGGTCAAAGAGGTTTCGATTAATATTGAAGATCGATTGAGAATCGTACATCTCATTTGTGATCTTCAATCACCTTTCCTTTTTCAAACCAAGGTATTTCCAAAAATACCCTTTATGAGTGTGACCTCATGTCTCATTTTTAGGTAGACCCCGAGTGTGTGCGCCTTAGGGTCGGTCGGTGACCCGACGAGTACCCAAAATCCTATCCTTTCGGAGACCAAGCCTTGAATTTTGATAGCGGTGAAGGCCTTCCGCCAGGGAGGCCGGTCCCAGAAGCCGACGAGGCGTCACCATTCTCTCACGTTGCTTGTGTCAACAAGAGAGGCCGTGGGGTCGGCCGTCGCCTCTCCCGCTCCCACTCAATATTTTGAAAAAGTGGTGGGTTTATCGATCACGTTTTTGGACTTGATGTTACATTAAGGAACAATAAATCATAGGCGCGCGAATGTTGCCGTTACGTGGGGTAGCCCACCCGACCTATTCGTTGGAACATATGTGGCCGTCGGACGGGTCAAGACTCGGGAGCACCGTTGAGCGCAGTGGCTCTTTCGGATGGCTCACCTTGCTGCACTTCGTGCAAACGCCACACGTGGAGGGTGAAGTCGATCGAGCCGTAGCTCGTTGACTACCCAACCGTGGTTAAAACCACTTTCGAACCATGTATGCCCGTGATTATCCAATCCTTAAACACCAAACTTTCACGTAGTCACTACGAACAAAACACTTAATCTCGTCAGGTAAGGTGGAATTCACCGAGAATCCAACACCTTAACCACGAGGTTTCGGATTTTACTCCTTATGCTTTTCGCAGAGTGGGATTCACCGGGAATCCATCACCCAACCTCGACGATTGAAAAAACCCATGTTCCTCGGTTTTTACCCTAATTAGTTTCTAATTAATATCATACAATTAATTAAAACTAATCGCGTGTTTTTATACATGCCTAACTAATTCCTCGAATTAATTTCTACATGTATGCATATGGAGTGGAATTCATGATATGATGCATGTCATGGCAATTTATCCGGTTCTACACATACAATCTAAACATGTATTCTAGTGCGGAAAATAAACAGCCAGAGATGGACCGTTGACACTTTCGTAACTAATCTATTCGAAAAATAAATTAAAACCCTAATCTGCAGCTGTATAGAATCTTCGATGATCGGCATATCAAACGGACTCGGATCGGGACGAAACTTTCCAGATCTGATCTTCAATATTCGGACTTCAAGATGGACGGTTGGATCGGAGCTTTGACTTGTCAATCTTCTCCAGTGAGCCGCCCAACTTGCTGCTGAATCTGACTTTTACAGCAGCGCACCAATGACTTCCGCGGCCGATCGGGAATCGAGATGAAACCCGATCGACCTGAAATTTTTATCCCACGTCAAAACTCCATATTTATTGATCTGACCGGTTGGATCGTCGTTTCAACGGTCCAAACTCTTCCAGAAAATCGAGGAAGTCACAGCTAGGGTTTCTGTGAATCCTTCGTTTTTCTGTTACAGCAGCCTCTTTACAACAACGAACGGACAACCAAACGGACTCTGATCGACGCCAAATTTGGTGGGATTGTTCATCATCTTCCAATCTTGATTCTGACCGAAGGGATCTTCGTTTCAACGGCTCAATTAACGGGAAAAACGAAATATCTAAACAGCTACTAAACAGATCTATTTTCTGGAAATTAAAATTGCAATAAAAATAAATTACATAATCTCCTATACTCTTTCGTATAACGAATTTTCATCGTTTATATGAGTTTCTAATAGATCTAACGGGTAAACAGTGTCAACCCCCAATCCATCTCTTCAACCATGACAACCAATCATAAACAATGCATAGAACAATAAAATTTTATCTACATGCAATTCCACTCCTTTAAATCGTTTATTTATGATTATAACTACATAAATCGTGGAACCTGTCTCCGATACCACATGAAGGATGCAGGTTCTTAGATCTAAAGCGAAT
The DNA here is from genome assembly GCA_026214975.1 of Gentiana macrophylla. Taxonomy (NCBI): domain Eukaryota; kingdom Viridiplantae; phylum Streptophyta; class Magnoliopsida; order Gentianales; family Gentianaceae; genus Gentiana; species Gentiana macrophylla. Next base: position 28,394,233 of record CM047815.1, read on the forward strand.
TAGATCTATACGCTAATGGATGGATCACGATTTACACAAGACAATACATAAATAAAGGACTTAAATTACTACAAAGGGGGTAAGAACATGTTACCAATAGGAGAGAAGCCTTGGTCTTCCGATGTGTTCTCCAAGCGGTGGTTGGTGGACACCTTCTTCAAACACGAACCTCCTTGATATGCAAACCAAAGAAAAACTTAGAGTTTTTCTTCTTGTAACCCACCAAGACAAGAAAAACAAATTTTCTTTCTTATTTTAAGTGTGTATTTGAAAATCATAAAGCACCATTAGACTTTATAACTCTCTTTATATATAGGAGAGTAATCAATGTCCTCCAAGGATTAAATAATTAAGTGATAATTATCACATTAATCCTTTTCCAAATAAAAGATAAATAAAATGATTATCTCAAACAAATTAAGATAAATCATATTATTATCTATTATTCCATGAATTATCATTTAACAAATAAAAGATAAATCACATGTCAAATAATTATCCAAGAAAACTAATTTCTCTCTAATTATTGATCATAAATGGCGCCACATACTGGGTCAAAAGCCCACATAAAATGCTTTTATGTGTATTATATTATTTAAGCCCAACTAAATAATATACATGCATATCAATTAATCAAATTCACCCAATTAATTATCAATGAGGCCCAAATAACAAGATTATTAGTCGAATTACGAAGCTACATCGGGGACCATGGACCTATAACCAGTAGAGTAGCTCCAATAATTAATTATTCATCGAGCGTAATAAGTACATTAATTATTAATTCCGGGATTACGCCACCATAAACCCGAAATCGAACTCTACCGATCATAGATGTATACTTATACTCAACCCATAGAGTGAATAAGCGTCCATTGATATAATCACTACATACGGATTAACCCTCCATAGATCGTCCATTCTCGAGTGGGAAGTCTCCGTGAACCCGACTCGAGAATATCTTATCCTTATTTACCATTAACCCCTAAGTGATCAATTAGTTCACATATCGACTAGTGATCAATTAGTCTAACATGAATCGGGCCCATCGATCATTTTCTTAGGGCTAACAAATAAGGGATCTCTCTCTACTTCCCGCAGGAAGGAATGGATTCCATGTATCTGTGAAAATCGGGACTACTCACTCATCCGGAGATAGTGTCAATGAGAAGTGGCTTGGAACACATATTTAAGTGAACCGTAACTAACACATCAAACACTACCGGGACAAAGCAAAGACTCGTGATCACCTCGGGATTAAGGTTGATCCATATATGATCATCTAATGATTTAATAAGATTCCTCGATTACGGAATTATATCGAGAAATACTGATTAAATCGGTCCGATTCTATATGAATGCCATCATATATAAATGCCCCCCACGTAGTACCTCTCTACCGACAGTCCGGATAAGACTATCACACCCTAAGGTGTTAGGCGCATTATTGGTGTTTTAATCAAGAGACCCTAAACTCGATTAAGTTCACCACGGACTAACAGATTTAAGTATATCACCACTAACTCAATCCTCACGTGTTATCCATACACTTTGAGTTAAGTGGTTACATACACAGATATACTTAGGGTTTGCAAAGAGATGTATTACTTTACAAGCACAAAGCAAGTAATATGGTGAGATAAATTCTATCAATCATTATTAAAAACAATTACACAAATTGTCTTTCGGGCACTACACCTAACATGGCACTCATCATCAAAACATAGAAATAAGTCCAACAAGTAAGCCCGGAGATTCCTGAAACTCCTATTCCTGAGGCTCCTATTGCTGAAAACAGACCCATGAGTGATGAAACCTTAGCAAATGGTGAACCCCATGGTGAACAACATACTGAACAAAATGAGCAACATGCTTCCTCACGACAACGTACATGGGATCGTGATCACACTCCAGATCTTATCATTGGAGATCCTACTGCTGGTGTATCCACTCATCAGTCCACACTTCCCCCTCCTTTTTCTGCTTTAGTTTCTTTAATTGAACCTAAAAATATAAAAGAAGCACTAGTAGACACGGATTTGGTGATAGCCATGCAAGAGGAGTTACATCAATTCGAAAGAAATGATGTATGGGAACTAGTCCATTTACCTCCCAAGACACACACTACAGGAACGAGATGGGTCTTTAGGAATAAAATGGATGAAAACGGGGTAGTTGTTCGGAACAAGGCCCGACTGATGGCACAAAGGTATTTCTAAGAGGAAGGCATCGACTACGATGAAACCTTTGCTCCAGTCGCTCGGCTTGAAGCCATTCGCCTACTTATAGCGTTTGCATCCGCTTTTGACCTAAATTTATTCCAGATGGACGTTAAAAGTGCGTTTTTGAACGGTCTTATCAAGGAGGAAGTGTATGTTCACCAACCTCCAGGTTTTGAGGATACACTTCACCGAGATTATGTCTACCGTCTCAAGAAGGCACTTTATGGCTTGAAGCAAGCCCCCTGAGCCTGTTACGACCGGCTATCATCTATGTTGCTGGAACATGGTTTCTCTAGGGGTCGAGTCGATAATACTCTATTCATTAAGAAATCTGGTTCAGATATCCTGATTGCTCAGGTGTATGTAGATGATATCATCTTTGGCTCCACCAATCCCGACCTATGAACTGAGTTTGAGACTTTGATGAAGTCTAACTTTGAGATGTCGGCCATGGGAGAGCTCACTTTCTTCCTTGGTCTACAAATCAAACAAACTCCCTCAGGAACACATGTTAGTCAAACCAAATACATTAAAGACATGCTCACTAAATTCAAGTTTGACACACTTAAGCCTGCAAGCACGCCTATGACCTCATCTGTCAGGCTGACTACGGATGAAGATGGCCAACCATTTGACCAACACCTTTATAGATCCATGATAGGCTCCCTACTCTACTTGACTGCTTCCCGACCCGATTTATGTTTGCCGTTTGTCTATGTGCATGATTCCAAGCAAACCGTAATATGTCACACTTTGGAGCAGTCAAACAAATTTTTCGCTATCTTAGGCACACCCCCACTTTGAGTCTTTTTTATGCCACATCTACACCATTCACACTACTCACATATAGTGATGCCGACTATGGAGGTTGCCGTGTGGAACGTAAAAGCACTAGTGGCACGTGCCAGTTCTTAGGTAATAGACTCGTCTCGTGGTTCTCCATGAAGTAGCCTAGCGTTGCTTTGAGCACCACTGAGGCCGAGTATGTTGCTTTAAGTAATTGTTGTGCCCAACTTTTATGGATCAAACAGTAGCTTGCTGATTTCGGCCTTACTATACCTTGCGTGACAGTCTACTGTGATAGCACTAGTGCCATAGACTTATCCCGCAATCCAGTATTGCACTCTCGTGCCAAACATATAGATATCCATTATCACTTTATACGAGACCATGTGACCAATGGTACGATATCTATAGAGTTTGTGCCTACTGTGCAGCAGGTCGCTGACATTTTCACGAAGCCTCTACCCCAGGCTTTGTTCGAAAAGCTGCGTAGTGACCTATGTATGGTTCCTCCCTAGACCCTTCTTTTGATTCCTTTTTCAAAATAAGAGGGAGAGATGTATATATGTAGGGGAGCGTAGGTATTTTGTAAAATTAATCAAAAGGGGGTGAATTGTTGGGATATTGTTGTGCCCACAATAATCCGTATGTGGTTTGATTAATTTTACAGTTCCTAAATTTATGTGCCATATATATTTTTACTGTGACTACCCTTGCCAAGAAGTCGTATGACTTACAAAGGCAATTATTTGTTTTGCAGGTACCTTGAAATACACCATAAATGATTAAAACAAAATATGTGTGATATATATTTTTATCATCACTTTTTATATGATATGGTGTTGATATTGCCATCATTGGGTTCAACAATATTTGAATACTCAGCCCAGCTTTTCTTTGGACCTTAAACATTACAAAATGAATAATAACAATTTCCTTTCATCCCAACCCTTTACTCCATTTCTTTATTAAAACCAAATATTACCCTACCTATTTAAGCTTTCCTCTGCCCTAAATATCATTCAGACATACACCAGCAGTTGTCACTCCCTTTCAGACAATAAACAAAGCTGCTCTCTTCTTTACCTCAATCTTCGACCAACAAGCCCTTCTATCCTTTCATTTTTCCTAAAAAATTATGTCCTAATATTTGAATCGTTAATCTTTCATTTCTCTAATCATGATGAATCTAAGTTTCAGTCTGCTAATTCAAAGCCCTGCTTGTACAATCGATGCTCTATTTGAGCAAAGATGTAACCTTTTTTCCGATGACCGTCCGGTTAATATACTCCATAAAAGACGACTTCTTTTCTTAGGTTAGGTCCAGATCATTTGAAAATCTGGGTCACTTAATAATGTTGCTGAAACTTTACTCTTGCTCTATGTTATTCTCGAATCAATATTTATGAAAAATCATGTTTTGATTGATGATACTAGTCCTATTGATGAGTCAGTACGTATATTATGCCGATTTGAGCTTGTAATAAAAAAAATGGCATTTTGTTAATATGGCGAAATCAGACTTCTGGTTTACCAGCTCTGATTAATGAGTCATCTATGTCTACATTAAGATTTGATTGTCACTAGTTTCTGTGTTAAAGTGTTTAGTTTGATATTTCTGGGTCCGATTTACTTTTGTACATAAATCTGGGTTATCTTCTTGTCTAAATCATGTCATCTCCTGTATAACGAATTAAAATCTGTTTCGAACCTGATTAAGTGAATAAGGCTATGTTTTGATCACTCTAGATCATTAGTTTGATGAAATCAGGTTATGTGATTTATGTGTTGTACGATTAATGACTCAATACATCTGTTTGCCGTTTTGATTTATCTGAATCAAAAGTATGGCATCATACAGACTTGTTATTGAGGAAATCGGATTTTGTCTTAGTTAAAATCCTGATTTATGATTCACTTACACTTGCATCACTTGCATGCCCCTCTCGATTAAAATGGTTTGATGAAATTCTAGTAATTTATGAATCAAACCTAAGTGTGTTGATCTATCTTTGAGATGATACACACTTTATGTTGATCTGTTAAACCACCATCTGGAACAATGATGAATTAACAGAAATGATGCCTCTTCCGGTTGCCTGTGCCTCGGAAAGTGTGCTATGAATCTATCTCTATATTCATATCATACTTGCTCTTTGTTCCATTACTGCCACACTGAGAATACTCTGCATAATCTATATACTTTGATAAACTCATCCTCTGTGTAATATATGTGTATATATATAAATATCAGAAATAAATAAATATGTTGCTGTATTTTTAGATTTTTCGAAACAAGTAAATTGAGTCAATAAAACTGTTGGTCTCTTCTATGCTGTGTATTTATGATAGTTTATTGTATCAATGTTGACTGTCTGCATCTGAAAATGTTTTCTATCTTAAACAACTCAACAGTCTTTTTGAATACAACAACTATACTTTATTTTCATCTCAATGGAAATATTTTCCATAATCATTCATTGCACTTCATTTTTCGAAAATAATCAAGTAAATGCTTCTATCATTTACCTGCCTATATATTCTCAGTGATACTAAACTGATCATGCAACCAAGCTGATCAAACATTTTCATATTTACTAAAAACTTACTTGTATTTACGAAATTGTTTACTAGTCTTATATCTCAGTTTACATCTATTTGATGACGGTCAAATTATACCCGTAAAAGTCATCAACGTTGACCTTAAATCGAGATTAATAATATATATTTCATATTAAATCACATGTTTATATTTATTATTTAATGTTAAGTGATTATTAATATGATATTTGGTATTTAGCCGTTTTCATTATTAAAAGCCGATTTATTGTGCGATAATTATTGATTTTGCAGATCACAACAAATCGAGAGGATTAATGTCATTCAATCAATGGTCTCAAGATAATAGAGGAAGAAAATCGGAGCATTAAATGAAAGATTAATCGGATCAACACGCAAGCGTGGAGTGGGGAGCAAGATAGACGAGAAAAACGATTAACGTGTGCAAAAGTAGGTTCGGTCGACCGAGCCTATAGCTTCGGTCGACCGAGTGGTGTGCCTCGGTTGACCGAGTGTGTCAGCTCGGTCACTTTTCGGATTTTTTCGTATTTACCTTCTAGATCCTTCATAAGTCGGCAGAAACCCCTATATAAGCAGCAGCTACGAGAAATTGTAAAAACACACCTTTCATACTTTAGAATATAATTCTACTTTGATATTTTAATACAATGTAGCATAAGTAGATTGAAGGTTTCCAGCAATTTAAGGGCTGCATTATGTAAGCCTTTATTTTCTGTTTCTTTTCTTTTAAGTAATTAATCCCTCCCAATTATGCTTTATTGTTTGAGTTAGTTAATTTCATAGCTAGATGATGTAGATCTAGGTTATGTCGTTATGGATGTGGCGACACCTTGTCTATAAGTATCCCATAACCTACGTCATACACTTAGTTTCTGTCCATGAATCTGCATTGTTTAATTAATGTGTATCTAAGTTAGTTTATATGAATGCTTTACAATTCATTGCTTAACTGCTCGTATGATGAAACGCCGAGAGATACGTTCAGGGGATGTAATCTGGGATCTAAATTGATTCGGGTGACCGAATGAGTTCACTCGGTCGACCGAGCCCACCTATTCGATCGACTCGAGCCTGTTTTATCCGTTAAATAGCCACGTCTTTATGGTTAGGTTAACTTAATAGAATTTATTATCTCAAGTAGGTATGGCTATGGCTACGTTACTCGCTTAGTTTAATTAAAAGCGTGTAAAAAGGAAATACCAATATAAAACTCTTGGTAGGCTCATGAATTGATCTTGGACGTTCGGCGTTATCAGGTAGGTTTATATTTGGGAATTGCATGCACCTGCTTATACGTACGTCGTAGATTAGCATGAGACTATAACTTGGTAATTGCTAGTTGGACGAGAGCTTGAGTGATCGTCTAGGAAGTACGCCTAACCATAGGAATGTTGCCTGGACGAGGTGTACGGTCAATATCGGCATCCCAGAGTCCGTAGCGTGTGAGTTATATGAGATGGAGGCACTAAAAGGCGAAGTCACGTAACAATATCACAGTGATTTAGTGACTTACCGGTGCTAAGTCAAGTTAAAGAGGATGACTCCCGTAGCCAATCTAAGATAGATACAAACGGATTGACAGTTAATAAGTTCAGTTTATTATATAAATTATCTAGGTCCAAACGATAAAGACTATAATTGGGGAGGTTAATTACGTTGTGTCGAGTCGTGTCTTTACCTTTCTTGTCTTATGTTGGTCGTAGACCGCCTCTATGTCCTTGACATGTTTAATTAATTGTTTGTATATAAGATGATCCACAATTGGTTCCCTGTGGGATCGACCTTGATTCACTATAGCTATACTACGATGGGCCTAGTCCTCTTGCTAGTATTGGTTTATGGTGGTCAAGTATTTTATAACCTGATTGACCACGTCATCACTATTCTGAGTTATAAGATTGTGTCTTGATTCAGATTTATCTGTATAATCTGAGTTGAGACTGGGCTGTGGTGATTTCTCTGAGGATCCAGCTTGAGCTTTAGGATTGGATTAAAGCTTGTCTCTGGCACTAGTCATCTCACATCCTGAACTGGTGTTCATATCAGTAATTTCTCGTTTTGCTTTTTGCTTTCAAGTTGCTAACTTTCTGTGTGTCTTTGAATTTTAGAACTTGGTTAGAAAAATGAAACAAAGGTTGTATCTATTATGTTGTATTAATTGTTCAGAAAAAGAACTGTATTTGAATCACTGTGACTTTGTGTCACTATTGTGTTTGTGATTCAGATACTAAAGTGTGATCTGAAAGATTAATAAGTCAGAAAAAAATTATTCATCTTGTATTTTATTTTTAGCATTGAAAAATCTACTGTAATATGTAACTACAAAATCATATAGTGAAATCTGTGGATGTGTGTTTGATATTGACACATAGAACTGTATGATAGTTTAAACAACTATTAAAATCAGTATATGTGATTTGGAATCAAATTAGAAACACACTTAAATTGCTGCATGCTAAATTGATAGGTTTTAACTTGTTAAAATCCTTAATCAATTTGATCACAAGAACATTAACCTATACACGTTGATTTTAGCTAGATCTTCCGCCTAGTTTATTATCAATATTAGGTTAATTAATTTAAACTCCATAAGGCTCAATTAAAATTTAAAAAGCCGTAATATCCTATTCACCCCCCCTCTAGGATATATATTGCGCATATACGATCCAACAAATATGTGCAGGTGTATGGTGGTGTTACTGTGAAATATGTGCTGGTGTGTCTGTGAGTACATAAGGTGTTACTATGAAATATGTGCTAGCGTCTCTGTGTTATTGCAATTTGTGAGAGTGTTACTACAAATGTTGTGAGTGCGTTACTGCATATTATGAAGATGTTACCACGAATGTTGTGATGTACAAATGAATAAAGGGTGTTACAATATATTTTTAGGCGTTACTGGAAATTGTGAGGGTGATACTGCAAAATTGTGGGGTGTCACTGCAAAATTCTGAGGTGTTATTGCAAGTTGCGAGGTGTTACCGCAAATTGTGAGGTTGTTACTGCAATGCTGTGAATATGTTACTATAAAGGTTGTGAGGATGTTACTTCATATGCTGTGAGGTGTTACTGTGAAATCTGTGATGGTGTTACTGTGAAAGAAAAGTGTTGCCTGTGAGGTGTTACTGTATTGTGAGGTGTTACTTTAAGCTGTGAGGGTGTTACTGCAAATGTTACAAATGTGTTAGCTGCTACAAATTCTAAGGTGTTACTGCAGATTAGAGAGTGCTACTGCACATGCTATGAGGTCTTACTACAAATTGTGAGGGTGTTACTGCAAATACTTTGAGGTTTTACTGTGAAATCTTTGAAAACTATGGTAGTGTCACTAACTAAGATGCTGCTTGTAAGGTGTTATTGCAAATTGTGTGGTGCTACTACAAATGTTGTGAGGTGTTACAACAAAATTGTGATGGTGTTACTGCAAATGCTTTGAGGTGTTATTGTGAAAACTGCGGTAGTGTCAATGTGAAACTAAGATGTTGCTTGTAAGGTGTCACTGCAAATGCTTTGAGGTGTTGAAATGGAATTGTAACTATGTTGCTTCTTTCTTCGTGGGGAAACTGATGCCGGAGCGTATCGGAAAAACAAACAGAGAAGCGAAAAAAGAGATGAACACACAAATATGGTTTCAAAATATGCTATGAGAAGTAATAAGTTTGTATATTATTCAATTGTGTCAAACAATCCCACAAGCCGGATTTTATAGCCGCCCAAATTCAATACTTGCCAAAATTGAAAATTACAAAGTTATTACGGAAATAAATCAGCACGGAAATCAAGACGCTGACAATAGAGACCTTCTTAAAAAAACTGATCCGGAATCAGATCTTTATTGAATTTTCAATAAAAATAAGCAAAGCGTGAAACACGTGCAAAAAACTTCAAAGCCTAAAATAGAAGGAAAAATAGCTGATTTTGACCTTGAAAATGGCCGTAAACTGCCTCTAGCTGTTCATCATATCGTTGGCGTCGGAAAGAGCTTTCCGAAAAGGGGTCATGCGTGCGGAACAGACACCGGAGCCGAAAATTACGGCCAAAATACTACCATATGTCCAAACGTTCCCTTTTGTCCATGTATTTGATTGCGATTAACGTGGAATCCAACAGCTCCACATCAGAAACTATTGGCTTCGATTTATTGCAATGAGAAGGTGTGAATATCAAGTTTTGAGAATTTTCAATGAGAAGATGAGACCATATTTTATATATTTGGGCTTTTATATCCCCTTGGGTGTTGAGCCCACCGCAATCCTGTGAAGAATCTACGTTAAGGCCGGTGTAATCCTCCCATGCCCTTACTAACCTGTTCTGGTCATTACAGTAATTTCAATAATTAATAAGTTGGTTATAAGCCAGAGTCATCAGGTAAAACATCGATGTTAGGGAGTGATCTATGTATCTCCTAATTTTGTTGATTCATTTAAATTATTTTTTACTTCAATTAATTTTTTCTTTCATTACGGAAGGATATATAATAGATTGGATCGGATGTCCTCCGAGATATGAGAAAAAAATATATTTTTGCATGTTTGTGCCCAATAGTAATGAATTTTACTAGATTGTATGCTAGACAGTGTTATTGACAACATAATGAATCTAACGCAAAACCACACTTCAGGCAATGTTCGACGTCATAAATGTTGAAAAATGGACCTTCGATCTTTGCCGAATGATAAATTAATAGTTGACTTTTTAATAATCGAATATCCGTGTGGTGCCCATATTTATGCTCATTTGATGCCAAAATAACAATCATCTTATTTGTTTTGTCATATTATTATATCATTACAAATCGTTTCTATTGATGTGAACTATCTAATGACTTTAAGCAACAAAAAAAAAAAAAAAAAACTATCTAATGACTTTTTTATTACCTTATACTATGCCGGTCCCAAAACGTAAATCTGTTTAGTTTTTTAAAAGGGGTTTCATTGGCATATTCCAATTTACTATTGACACCCTATTACTTTCGGCACCACAAAAAATTACTTCGACACCCGGTGATATTTTATAAAAGGAACGTCAGTCACACTGATGTTCTCTTGTTGAACACCACGACTTTCCACTGGTGTTCATTGTTGAACATTAACGTTAGCGACACTGACGTTGGTGTGCAACAAGTAACACTAGTGTGACTGACATTTTTTTCATCCAAAAAAATAATAAAAAAATGGGTGTAATAAGTAATTTGACTTGTGTCGATAGATCCACCTTTTTAAATTTGCTTATAATATAAGTTTATCTAGAATATCAATGGAGTATTTATTATAATTTCCATTTTACTCTCATTTATTATATACCTATCATCTTTTCAGTATTTTACATTAATAATAGTAGTATAATTTTTAGTTGGTTCAAAAAAAAAGTATTATTTTAGTATTTTTTATCAAAATTAATAAATAACCAATTTAAACAATTTTGGACGAGGCATTATTAATTGAAAAAAAAAAAAAAAAAAAGAAAAATGTTAACTAAAATATTTAGTCTGTTTCACAAACACCTAATTAACTACTCAACCCCTTGCAAAACCCTCACTGCAGTCCTCCGCCTCCATCAATTCAGCTCAATTCAACCATGGAAGACGTTTGCGAGGGGAAGGATTTCTCGTTCCCCTCACAGGAACTCAAAATCCTTGAACTATGGTCTTCAATCAACGCCTTCGAAACCCAATTAGAACGCACAAAAGATTGCCCCGAATACATATTCTACGATGGGCCCCCATTCGCCACTGGTCTCCCTCACTACGGCCACATACTAGCCGGCACGATCAAGGACATCGTGACGAGGTACCAGTCAATGACGGGTCATCACGTGACCCGGAGGTTTGGTTGGGATTGTCATGGTTTACCTGTTGAGTATGAGATTGATAAGAAATTAGGGATCACAATGCGTCAGGGTGTGCTAGATTATGGGATTGATAACTATAATGAAAAGTGTAGGGGGATTGTTACTAGGTATGTTAAGGAGTGGGAGAAGACTGTTGTGAGAATGGGAAGGTGGATTGATTTTGAGAATGGTTATAAGACTATGGATTTGAATTATATGGAGACCGTGTGGTGGGTTTTCGCTAAATTGTTTGAAAAGGGGCTTGTTTACAAGGGCTTCAAGGTATGAATTGAATTGTATCGTTATGTAGTACTTTTCTTTCTATATATTCTCATGTATTTTTCTTTCTTGGGTATTTACTAAAAACAGGTTCTGTGTGCGCCGAAACGGTAGTAATAGTTTTTGTTGTTTCATATTAGTAGCAATAATTGGATTTGGGGTTTGATCCTCTGACTTTGTACTCTGATACCATGATAATTGCAACTCTCGTTAAAGCTTAAGCTCAAATTGTTTCGGAGAAGTTATGTTATCCATCTAAATCTAACATGGGGATATGATGGGAAACCTAGCACATTGAAACATCATATAGGAAGTGCGGGATCTAGGGTGGGGTGGCGTTACTTCAGGCCTCATAATATTATCTGTTAGGAGAAATCTTTCCTGCCAAAACTCTATTTTCCTATCATCTGCTACAAGTTATGGGGTATGTGAAATGTTTATATGTTTACATCCTTGACTGCGCTGTTTTGGGTTGTTACAATTGGTCAATGATCTGCATGTTTTGGTGAAATGTCTGCTTTTTGCTAGAAGTGCTTATCCTTTTGTTGCTTTTTTGCAGGTTATGCCGTACAGTACTGGTTGTAAAACTCCTCTGTCCAATTTTGAAGCTAACTCGAACTACAAGGTCCGAAATAATTTCCGTTTCTCTCTACTATTTATGATTCCTGCACCGTGTTTGAATTAAGCTATTCATACAACAATTTACTGGTGGGATTGCTACTATTTTAAAATCTTGAAAAGTTGAGCTATCCTTTAGTGGTGGGATTTCCATGTGTTTTGGTCAGCCTGTAACTTTTGTTTTTGCTCATCTTATTACCGGAGAAGGAATTACCTCTGAAAATATTCGGTTTGTTTTAGTGTTTTTTCTGCGTATAGCTTGCATAAGTTAAATTCCTATTTTTCCTGTTGAGTAGGATGTATCTGATCCAGAGATTATGGCTGCTTTCCCTTTAGTGGATGATGAAGAGAGTGCTGCTCTTATAGCTTGGACAACCACTCCCTGGACTCTGCCAAGCAATCTTGCTCTTTGTGTCAACCAGAATTTCGTATATTTGAAGGTTTGTCCTGACCATGATTTAACTATTATAAGGTTGATAATACTTATCATTGTTTTAATTAATATATCTGTTTGATACAATCGTGGATATGATCTCTCTTATGTTCTCTGTTGAATGGAATTTCTTGCCTTTGACACATTAGAGTGAATGTGCTGTTGCTACTTTAGCTTTAAATGCAGTTATGATTGTGATTTTGTTTTCAGGGTCAGTAAAAAGCATTTTATGTTCAAGTCATATTTTTTTCTCTAAAAATGGGGAAAAAGATATACTTGAAATACTCTATACATCATTTCTTTTTTGTGTATAATGTGATAGCTATGTAATCGTGATTCACCACTACATTACTTATAACTCAGTTATACTTTTTGTCATACATATTAATTTGTTTGTCTGGTGGACACATAATCAGGTCCGTAACAAAATCAGTGGAAAGGTTTATGTGGTTGCTGAATCACGATTGTCAGAACTTCCCGTTGAAAAGGTGAACAAAAGCACACCCAATGGAGCTGTTAATAAGACCAAGTCGTCTAGTGGTAAAGAAAAGGAATCGGAAACTTATGAGGTTTTGGACAAATTCCCTGGGGCCTCACTTGTGGGAAAAAAGTGAGCTTAGGTCCTTCTTTTACTTTTTATGCAGTTTTATTTTACATGAACCTTGTTGCAAACATATTGAATTCTTAGGCTTTTTAAGTCTCTTTTTATTCATGTTCAACATATATCTGACTGGCTGATGAATGTGAGTGTTTTTTTAACTCTTGATTGTTAATTTCTGTTACAATTGATAGTGGCCTAGCTATCATTTTACAATATTTACTAATTTGATGGGATTCTAGAATCTTCAAATCGGGCATGCAGTTTACACTGGTCTAAAGTTACGTTCTTGACTATACTCGTGTAAAAGGGTGTAGGTGTTTCCCTCTTCATGAAAGACCATACCATTTTAGATCCGCTACATTATCCGATGCCTCTTTCAGCGGTGCACATTCTCTGCAGACACTATGCTTGTTTGTAGTAACCATATTTGGCAAGGCATGTCTAAGAGGCGGCTTGGCAGCAGGCTACCCTTCGACTCCTTGAGGGACAGCGGAGTCGTGGAAATGGCCAGTCAGTCCCCTTCGTCGCCTTTTTGTCGCCAGGTGATGAAGAATGGTCCTCTTCTCCTATGAACTTGTTGAAGTGCATTCCTGAAAACTATGATCTGGTCAGGGAGGTGAGGGATAGATATCCTTCAGTAATTTCAAATTATGGGTGCATTCTTGGTATGCTGCTGAGATATTTCCTAATTGGATGAATACCTTGAAGGAATTCTTTGAGGCTATTCCTGCACATGCAGTAGGGGAGATTAAAGTAGAAATAGGTTCACGGGGAAGGCAGATGATGCCTAAATTCTCCTTAAGAATAGCTCTAACAGATTCAATGTCCATGATAACCTGAATCTTCCAAATGAAAGACACATTGATTAGTGCTGACCACACCCCAAGTAAACAATCTATAAAGTGTAGTGAGTTTCTGCCTGCTTGCTAACCCTTCAATCATAGCATACCTCTGAATGTATTTTTTAGGCCAAACAACCTTCCACCAGGCTTCTTCATCTCTGGTCGCTCCTTGAATCTGACCTTCATATAAATTGGGAGTAGCTGGTGAAGGAGACCATATGAGTTGAGTGATTCCAACCTTCTTGACTAATAAAATGTGACACTTCCAATCTTGGATGTACCCAGTTTCCTTTTAAGAGCACCAGAGCAGGAACTCCACAAATGGGGCCCCTGGGATGTCGATTGTCAGATCAGAAGTCAGTAGACTGACCATCACCTATAACCACTTTGTTACATGTTGGGGTGAAGTTCTCAGACTCAGAAAATAGGACTTTGTATTTCAATTTACTAGAACTCATTTTATTTGGTTGAAAGTCTATGGTTCCATCAATCATTGATGCAGAGTGCTTGTGAGTAATGAAAAGAAAACTGTGGATGTGAACAAACGGATTATGGATTACATATCAGATTATTTCAACAGGCTGATCTATAACGCTAATTTATTGTTTAAAAGTACAACACCGATCTTATGAACTTCCGTCTGATTATCTTCCTTCAACTGGTTCTGAATATTATTAATATACATCTGCAGGTACGTCCCCCTGTTCGATTACTTCAAGGAATTCTCTGACAGAGCCTTCCGAGTGATTGCTGATGACTATGTGACTGATGGTAGTGGCACTGGAATAGTCCATTGTGCTCCTGCATTTGGTGAAGATGATTACCGAGTTTGTGTTGAGCATCAAATAATCAATAAGGTTTGAGTTCTGATGCACACATTGACATAGAATAGTTGATATTTGATCTTAACTTATACATGTTAGGCTAGGATGCACAGATACTCCTGTTGATAGTGAGTCACATATCCACGATAAGTACCCGACATGGATACACACAGGGTACTTCGTAGGATACACGCCTAGGGCGAATTTGCAATATTTCAGAAGTTGAAACTTGAAAATTCACTGGAAATTAATGAAACACCGCCCATAAAAAAAACCACTGGAGATAAAGAAAAATCCACACATGCATCTCCGCGTCCGCCGTCCGTGCAACGTAGCTGTTAGGTACATATGTTGTGACCATATTTGTTTTCCTTTCTTTGGTAGCTCTCTAAACGCTGCTACGCACCTCTGCCTTTTTCTGTACACTTGAGCTAAATTTTTGCAAAGCTTTCTCACTGTTTTGATCAGAATTGTAGCAACTCTTTCCATGCCTCTGTAGCATGTCTATTTGGGTTGATTGATCACGACTCCTGTTGTATTCTTGTTAAAGTAATTGACCACCTGCCCTCTACCCCCTTTTAACTTTATTTTATTTTTTTCTTTCCTTTTTTCTTCTTCACATTTATGTTTCTCCTTTCATGTTCTTTTACTGATATTATTTAGCTTGTCATCTTTTATAGTCAGAGAACCTGATTGTTGCGGTCGATGATGATGGCTGCTTTACTGAGAAAATTTCTGATTTCAAGGGACTTTATGTTAAAGATAAGAATGCCGATAAGAAAATCATTGAGGCAGTGAAGGCAAGTTGACTGTTTAACTTACATATTTTTATCCCTTGCTGCACTTTATTGGAACACTTGTCACTGTTACCTAAAGGTTCTTGAGTTAGCCATAGTCGGTCGGCGGTGTTAAATTAGAGGTTTCTTATGGATTCAGTATAAGTGAGACTTTTCATCTCATCTTTTTCATCTGGAAAAAGTAAGCAGGAAAATGCTGTCTCTTGCTACCGCTCCCTATCTAATTTTTCCTTAACTGTATACTACATGCAATATATTCTCTGCATAAACCTGATACAGTCCTAACATGCCATTTGACACTTTTCATTTAACTTGATTAGAATAGGCGTGAGAAAAGACACGATGGGAAAAAATATCGATGAGAAAATTGAGCAAAGAAGAATGCATTTTTGATGAGAAAAGAAAAAAATACTTTATCTTTTTCTCAGACTCCTTTCTCAGCCGGGTCGGGGTCATAATGGATAGATTGAGAAAATAATGCTTTATTCTTTTGAGAAAGGTTTGTAAAGTTTAGGAAAATAAATTTTCTTTTCTCGGACTAGCCAAACGTGCATTATTTGAAAAAAAAAATAAAATTTCTTTTCTTACGTCTTTTCTCAGGTTTTTCTCACTTGCAAACTTGCCTTTAGTTTTCCACCTTAATGTCAATAGTGTTTGAGTGCTTTCTGTTCCTGCACCTAATACCCAGCTGTGCATGTTTTAACTTTCTCTATACTGGTTGATCTAAAAGGGGGTTTGTGTTTCTTGCAGAGTAAGGGGAGGCTTGTTAAATCTGGAAGTATAACCCATTCTTACCCTTTTTGCTGGAGATCTCAGAGTCCTTTGATCTACAGAGCAGTTCCTAGCTGGTATAGAATATTTATGTTCCATGAATTGCTCTACTTTTTCTAATTGTTATTTATGGTGGTTTTGTGTAGAACTATGGCCAGGGTAGAATTGATCTTATGGGTGTTATATTATTTATAATTTATCTTGGATGTTCATAGCTAAAGGTCACTTTAGGGTTCAATTGTCGGGCAGTATGGTTGCTAATTATAGACTTTATTAGGAGTACCCTTTGTTTAGGATAAGCTTTTTAATGTACTTTGTTAGGGCTTGTAATTTGTCTGATTGGGTTGTCTCTGTGTGATTCATGGTAAAATGCATAGTTGTCAAGGCGACACCTAGGCCTTGACTAGGCTAGAGTCAATGGAGGAGCGCACTAAGGACCCGTAAGAAACCATAATTACTGTTGCTTTAGCATTTTTATTTTTATTTTAAAGGTTGTATTAGTCTTGATTAGTTCAGTTTTGATTTATTTGTTACAGTCAGTCACTTTCTTTAAGATATAGTTATAGGGTTAGCATTTCTTCTGTTAGAGGGAATATATTATGGCGGCAGGATGTTGGACAGATTTAATGGGCTTTTGTATTCAAAAGACACTTCCTCAACTTTCTTCCTAATATGATCATTTCTTACCTTATCTATTCATCATTTTATGCCCTCAAATCCATTAGGTCTTCATGCATGCGTGTTCACCTTAATTTTCTGTATAAATGATTGTGTGACATGTAGTGAAGATCACATGTTACATGAATTTAACTTTTGCAGTAACCTCAGGATGCCCCTTGCCCACCCCCACCCCCACCCCTGCCCCTTTTTAGCTTTTAATCTTCTTCGTTGTTGTTTGAGTCTATATTATATGCTGGTATTTTCTAGTGACAGGATCTGAATTTACATTATTTCATAAATATCCCCAATTTGATGAGTTATTGATTGCTGTCCTGTAGGTTTATTGCTGTGGAAAAGATAAAGGATCAGTTGCTGGAGAACAACAAAAGTACATATTGGGTACCGGATTTTGTCAAGGTTTGTGTGAAACATGCATACCCTCCCTATATAGTCCGCATGTATACACTCCCCATAAAATCTGCACATTATAAATGCTTTGCTCTCAGTCACATCCTTCATCCATAGGGGTTTCATGCTACGTGTTGCATGGTGATAAATGGTTTGTGATAAATAACCATCTCATCTAAGCTTTTAACACGCCTCTCGTGTCCTGGCGTGCCAACATGTGGGCATGAATCAGTAGCAATAGAGGAGTAGCAGTAATAAATATTTATTTTTTCAATGAATGAGACAGCATTGATGTTTAGTGCTTAGGTATCATTTTGAATTACCATTCCACTAAATATCGTCTCACCCAAAAGCTTAAGCTGATGGGAAGGTTGGTAAGTGAGATATTTAATATCTTAACAATTTGTAAAGTAAATTGTGGACCTCTTTTCAGAGCTAATCTGATAATGTTGTTGGCTACTTCGTCTTTGCTTTCTGTTTATATTCTCTTGGTGGTGTTAGATATATGCTTTGACTAGCTTGTTGATGTGTTACTCCAATCTTGTGCCTGAGAGGCTCCTTAATTCTGCCACACAGGAAAAACGTTTCCACAATTGGTTGGAAAATGCACGAGATTGGGCAGTCAGTCGAAGTAGATTTTGGGGTACGCCACTTCCTATATGGATTAGTGAGGATGGTGAGGAAATTGTGGTTATGGATTCTGTCGAGAAACTGGAAAAGCTTTCTGGTGCTAAGGTTTGCGTCACCTTCGTCTTTCATATGTCCATATATATATATATATATATATATATATATATATTACTTTTATTTGGTGGTGTACACTTACAATTACAGGGTTCCTAACCATTGACTTACCATTTTGGGCTCGGTTATGCATTTTACACAAAGCATTCTGTCGATGTTTACTTAAATTGTGGTCCGGAAATTGTCTGTTGAGTGTTGATTTATTATGATCTTCAAGTACTGATGTACCACTGTAATTGAACTTATAAGTCTATGAATGAATTTAATCACACTTTTCTTGTGTTTGCTCATGCTAAATTGGCAGGTGACTGATTTACACCGTCATAAGATTGATCATATCACTGTCCCGTCTTCCCGGGGACCTGAATTCGGTGTTCTTAGACGGGTGGAGGATGTAAGAATCCAATGCCCTCTCTATATATTTCTATATTTTTCCTGGTTTATGATTAAGATGTACATTGCCCTTTCAAATGGACTCTAGGGAAAGTAGGTTGGGGTTCAATCAATTGATAGAAATGGACAAAATGCTTTTTGTGCACTGAACTGTTTTACTGTCACTGGAAGATAAAATCTGTGGATTAAACTAGGCTCTAGCCCAAGCATTGCATGAATTCTATCAGAACAGCTGCCAAATTTTATTGTCGAAGTATACTACATTTTTCATTATTATGTTCCATTTTCAAGTCAGCACATGCATGATTGTTCAGTTTTATTTATTTCTTTGCAGGTTTTTGATTGCTGGTTTGAGAGTGGCTCAATGCCATATGCTTATATACATTATCCATTTGAGAATGTTGAACTGTTTGAAAAAAATTTCCCTGGACATTTTGTTGCAGAAGGGCTGGATCAGACTCGCGGATGGTAATTCCAAATTCTGATTTCTTCTGACTTAATGGGTTCTCTAAGTAGTTGTTTCTTTTCTTGCTTCAGACCTAGTCTTTTAATCTGCTAGTGCAGATTTCCTACACTTCAACAATTGAAACATGTGGATGGATGATTTTTCTTGTTTTCTACGTCAGACTGTAGTACCCCAAACATTGTAGGTTTTTTTTCTGGTTAGGACTTGGCTTGATATTGCTAAGTTGGTTACATCTGCCTACGGTGCTGTGCTATCACTAGTGTGGAACCAATCTTAAAGTGTATGGACCGTGGAGGGAACTAATGAATGCTGGATGTGATGATTTTTGCATTTATCTTGAAATTGTGTATTTGAATTCATTGTTGTCACTACAAAATAAGGGAGGTTTTCATCAAAAGAGAAGCTAGAAGGTTTGCAGGGATAATATTTATGTTGGTTACTGTTTGTCCACGGTGCTGTGTAATCACTAGTGTAGAACCAATCTTATATTGTATGGAGTATTGAGGAAACTAAGGGGTGCTGGATGTGATGATTTTGGAAATTATCTTGGAAATCGTGGTTTTGAATCCACTGATAAAAGAGATTCTCATCAAAGAAGAGAAGTCTGATCCGATGATTTGCTGGAGGGACTCTGTTTTGACGTCATCCTCATTGATCACAAGATCTTATTACAAACTCTAGAATGTCCAGCTGATGAGGCCTACCCAAGTGGTAGAACTGAGTCCCTGAGACGAAGAGGTTTCGGGTTCAAGTCCCACCCTCAACCACCCTCAACAAGTGTGTTTTCATTGTCCACATTATTTCATGTCCTTGACAGCCGCATGTGGCTAAGACTTTCATCTTTTCTTTAAACAAATAATAAACTATTACAGGATATCTTAAAAAAAGATGCGTATAAGGCTCGAGTCTGTCCAGATTTCCTCAGCCTGCAGACCTTTCTGTTGACGAACTCCCTTTGCTACCTGTATACTGCTTTCACCTACCATTGAAGTTTTTAATGGTTCAACTGGTATGATGGCCGATGCTTGGTTACTGCAAGGGAAATCAAGTGTTCCTTAGCACAATTTAAGCACAAACCTTGTCTTTTAACAGGCCAGAGTGTTGTCTAAATTTAGTGTGGAAAAAATTCTCTGCTTTTCTTCTATGACACATTTAACTAGGGAGAACGACAGATCTAAATCTTATTAGCATCAATAATTAGCATATTTCTTGCACACTTTTATGAAATAGTATGGTATTGAAGTGTCCTACAGTTTATTTGATTGTTTGCCTATTCATTGGCAAGAGTCTAGAGCAGGACCTTTTGTGATCTTCAATCTTTATGTTAAAATAAATAAATAATAGGGTTTTGTGCAGGGTGTGGCCTGGTATCAGATCGTCTTTTTACTCTGCTAAATGCATGCAGACTTCATTTTTTGACGTGGTATTATGTGTTGCAGAGTTGATAATGTGATAACTACCAAGCCATCACAATTTGGTGGTTTAGTAGTCATTGTGATCTGGTTCTGTTCTGTATCGGGGAACAATTTCCTTCCAGGTTGATAAAATCAGCCTCAATTACAGAATTTGAACCCACTTCAACTGTGTATAAGATATCATACCATTAACTCTTCCAGTGTATCTTCTTTCTCCTTCATCGGAAAACTTGGTAGTTGCTTCAAATTGGCCTAGTCATTGGAGGAGATTAGGATGGAGGGAGGAATGAAATGTAGTGTAAATGACGTGAAAACTAGAATGAGGGAAGTGGCGGAAAATAATGATTGTATATGATTTTCTTCTGGTAGATTTTGGAAATTGAAGCACTAGAATCCTGAAGTGTAAAGTGCTTCTATTTAGAAAATAAGGAATTGAATGCAGGCTATGGGACGAAAAAGGTGTCAGTGGACAGCCGGTGTACGGAAACATCTTGTCTGTGGGAAGGGCATGGCCATTTCTATCTTTTAAGTGGGGCAAAATCTTCTGCGACTTAATAATTCTAAATTTTATCAGACAGCTCAAGTTTTAGTTTATGCTTGAAGTTATCTTCTATTTCTATGCAGTATATACAATTAAAAATATCTTTTTTAGTCTGTTTCTTTCTAATGTTTATTTTGTTAAACTGCTTAAAACACATCAAGATCCTAGTAATTGTTCTACGTTCCAGCCTTGTGAATTACACATTTATTCAGGGAAATATTTCCGTTCCATGTGTTAGAAGTCTTGTTCAACATGATTTCGATCTGCATACCAGAACTACCTCGAACTTATTGACCTTGAAATGCACAAGCATATGACTGATTTGGCTTAGGAGTGACCTATTGCCATGGCAGCCAATGATTGGCTTAGGAGTTAGGAGCAACCTTTTACCAGTCAATGTTTTTCAGACTGTGTCCTGAATGGGGAATTTTGCTCCTGATTTGTGCAGGTTCTACACTCTTATGGTACTGTCAACTGCATTATTTGGTAAGCCCGCTTTCAGAAATCTCATTTGCAATGGGCTTGTGTTGGCTGAAGATGGGAAGAAGATGTCTAAAAGTCTACATAACTATCCAGCTCCTTCTAAAGTCATTGATGAATATGGCGCCGTATGTTGTTTTATATGTGGCTTTATTTTATTTTCAATTACTAATTTTTTTGATGTTCGTCTTTTTAGACGAATTGTGAAGTCTAACTAGTCGATGTTGGGTTGGAAATGCTTTATTTCTTCACCAGGATGCTCTGCGCCTATACATCATAAACTCTCCCGTGGTTCGTGCTGAGCCGATGCGATTCAAGCAAGAGGGAGTATATAGTGTGGTAAGTACTTTGCAAACGAAGTTGGGGTGCTATGTCTGTCTCTCTCTTTGTCTGTCGTGCTTTCTCGCTCTCTCGCTCTCTCGCTCTCTCAGTTCTATGACCTTAGATATTTTAGATATAATATCTTATGTCCAAACAGGTTTAGCTTTAAATATTAGATATACTAATGTGATGTCAGAATCTGGTTTCATTGCTCAGGTCAAAGATGTGTTCCTGCCATGGTATAATGCGTATAGGTTTCTTGTTCAAAATGCAAAACGACTTGAGATTGAAGGGCTCACAGGGTTTGTTCCGTTTGATCGAAAGACCCTTAATAACTCTTCCAATGTTCTTGACCAATGGATCAACTCAGCAACACAGAGTTTGGTACATTTTGTGCGGCAAGAGATGGATGCTTATCGATTATATACGGTAAGTGGCTCTCATGGAAAGACGGAAGTCTATGTTTATGTGTCATACAATAAAAGCGCTTGGAGGTATTCCTTGCATAAGCACTGAAATGTTGTTCTTCTCAAACTAGTTAGCTCAATGTTTTGGTGTGCAGTATCTATAAGCAAAGGTGCACCTGAATAAAATAAGCTATAAACCGGATCTATTATTTTGGTGCTTCAGAAGCATGTCTAAATCTAAACTGAAAAGGACTCTGGTCCGTATAGTGCATAAAGGAAAAGCTTTTAGTAGCTGTATTAGAATGGCTGCATTAGAATATGGGGTTGTGTAATTATCTTCTTTTTATTTAATGCGACGAAGAACTTCCAAAGTAAAAAAGCTTACAGTTGTCATGCTGTTTGATTTTGGATAAAGAACCAATTTACTCTTTGTTGAGAATGGCCTTCAGTCCATTATTTCCCTTTTTTTGCAAAAGTTAGGACAATTTAAAATTGATGTAGGGCCTTTGGTCCTGTTAAGCATCTCCTCCTGTCAACTTCGTGCTTCAATATCTTGATCATCGTCTGCATATGCTGGACGGTTTTCTGCATTGTGCTCACCGCACCGCTTTCCTTCCCTTCTTACACAATGTTGTTTTTTAGGTTTTGGGGGTTGGGTCAGGGTGGCTGTTTTACTTCCAAAGATTGCATTGCTTTCCTAAATCTATTCTCAGAATTGTCATGGAGACATGGCAGATCATTTTTTTTTTGAATTTGAACTATTGTTTTTGTTGCAAGAAAGTACATCATAAATGCTATCCCTAAATTTGATTTGTTTGTTTGTTTGTTTGATTCTTGCAGGTTGTTCCTTATTTGCTGAAATTTTTGGACAACCTGACTAATATTTATGTACGGTTCAATCGAAAGAGGCTTAAAGGTCGAGCCAGTGAAGATGATTGCAGAATTGCACTTTCGACTCTTTATCATGTACGGCATGCTATATCTCACATAATAGGAGGTTTTATAGGTTTCATATCACTTCCCCATACATTTCAATGTTTGTTTGTATGTTGTTACAGTTGGTAATTGAGTATATCTTTTTCTTGTTTTTCCTGTTGTTGTTGCATGGTTGGTTGTGTCTACATCTCATTCTCATTTGCTAACGATCTCCTAGACTTTCTTTTTACGTCAAAGAGCGCATTCATTTTAAGTCGATGCATATTTTAGTAAATAATAAGTAGTGACATTTCTCATGTTGAAGTATATCATGCTGATTTTAGTTGCTTATTACAACTAAGGATTGTAATTTTTGTTATCATGATGAACTGTTCGTATATTTCAGGTTTTGCTGACATCATGTAAAGTAATGGCTCCTTTTACACCATTTTTTACTGAAGCTCTGTATCAGAACTTGCGCAAAGTTTTTGACGATTCTGAAGAGAGCATTCATTATTGCAATTTCCCTGAAGTGGAAGGGAAGGTACTACTGAATTTCAATTAAAGGATGCTTTATTAATAATAACAATCTGTAAAATTGAGGTTTGTACCCTGTCACATACTAGTTCTTGTGTTATGTTAGAGAGGGGAGCGCATTGAAGAAAGTGTAAGACGAATGATGACTATTATTGATTTGGCACGCAATATCCGTGAGCGTCACAACAAGCCTCTGAAGCAACCTCTGAGGTAGTGCATCCATTTCATTTCCTTAATATGCTATCAATAATAGCCCCTCTCCTGCCCTATATTCCTCAGTCTATGGTGGAGAAACATACTTTGTTGTTTAAGTTTCTTTTTTTATTTTTTTTTAATTTTTTTAATTTTTTAATTTTAAAAATTATTTGTTACTCTTTTTCATGTATACAATTGGATTACTATATAAATTTTCTCTTTGCCCCCAAAAATTACAGAGAAATGGTGGTTGTACATCCGGATGCTGAGTTCCTCGACGACATTGCTAGTAAACTGAAAGAGGTTGGCGTTGCACTGAACATTTATTTATTTATTTATTTTCTTCATATTTGGCGAGTAGTTTTGGCTATCTCTCCCGTATCATACTTAACTTGGCCAAACTGCCATGTTTTTGATGATTAATTTCTCAAGATTAGTTTTGTTAGATCTAGACTAATCTTACACTAGAGGCTGTGTACATTATGTGTGCTTAATTGCATTACTCACCAACTGTGTATCCAATCCTGGTGAATGTAACTGAGACCTTTGACTCTGTTTGTGCAATTGTCTCGAAATAACTAACTCTACTAATATTTGCCCTCATGCCACCACAGAATACACACACAAAAGCAATCTTTCAAGCACGTTGAAATAATTGTTACTGTTTCTAAATTTTTGTTTTCGAGTTGCAGTATGTGCTTGAAGAGTTGAATGTGAAGTCCTTGATTCCATGCAATGATACTTTAAAGTTCGCTTCCTTGCGGGCAGAGCCAGATTTCAGGTAAGCTAAAGTTCCAAGTAATAGTTATTTCTCATTGGTCTAGTGCATGCTCAAAAGTCTGACACTCTTCTTCTTTAGTTTACTGGGGAAAAGGCTTGGAAAGTCGATGGGAGCTGTTGCCAAGGGGGTGAAGGCCTTGTCAACAGAAGATATATTAGCTTTTGAAAAAGCTGGGGAAATTACTGTTGCTGGATTTACTCTGAAACTCACTGATATTAAGGTGTGGTTACATATTTTTCCTGCTATTTATTATATACATGGTTCCGACATGTTGCTTTAGGTTTCACTGAAATTAAGTCATACGATGTGTGCTTGCATTTGTATTGGTAATTAAACAATTATTGTCCTCCATTACTTTGAGGTTTGGATTTTCTTTGGCTAGCTCTAACAGTATTTATTTTACTTGTGGAACACGTGGAAGAATTTATATTTTCAATGTGCAAATTCGTCAACTTTTTCAGTCATGAATTTCTTTTTCTTGTGTGGCATAGTAATTAGTTTCTAGGTCATCTATTCATGCCTGAAAATGAATTCCTGTCCAACCATATTAGGCACAAAAATTTCATAATAAAATCAAATGCTTAAGAAATGTGGGGGGGGTTGGGATTTAAGCAGAATGCATGACCAAATGAATGATCAGTTCAGTGGCTGGAATGACAAGCGGGTTTTCAAGATTTAGGTTATATGGCAACATCCATGCCGAGGCAAAAGGGGCTCATGATTTTACTTGCAGTTTGTCAACGGTGTAAATAGTTAATAGTTCTACAATGTCAACCGTAGTATTCTCTCTCTCGAAATATGTCTGTTTGGCAGAATTTTTGTACCATATTATAAGTCATTTAAGAATATCGATAGGGCATTTATTACAATTTTCTAACCTTACCCCTAATTAACTATCTATCCAACAACGTTACACTATTTTACAACTATTGCATTAGTCATAGTCACTGGGTGTTTTTGACTTTTTGGTCTAAATTTTATGACATTTACCTTCTTAATTTGTGTGAAAACCATTGAAAGGACTTGCATTTCGGGATGGGAGAAGTAGTAACTAACTTACCTTGAAAGTTTTTCATCATTTTTGATTATCGGATGATACAGATGTAATTCAGGAGCAGTAATCCTATCCTTACTTTATGGTTGTGTTTATCCACCAAATTCTTCAGATTTAGGAGCTATATGAGCTTAAACTTGTCACTATAGTCTTTTGTGAGAATGAGATTGTACACCCTATCTAGGAACTAGTATTGCTCATCAAAGTAGGTAAGACCATGCGTTGAAGGTTTCTTTAGGATCGTATTAGTGGGAAGCATGCGTGTGTGCACACATATATGTAGGTATGCATGTATGCTTGTGTGAGTTCATGGGGATATATTCTTATGTGTGTATATTCGCACATGTACGTACACTTATTTATTTTGGTGACATTGGAGGCCGAGGTCAGTCAATCTGTCGGCTTCTTTTGGCTTTCAGACAAACTTTAGCTCCCAATATTTGTCGAGGAAGTTCCTGCATTCTTGGATAAGCATGTAGACACACATTCATACATGCATACCCACATATCAAAATACATACATGGATAAGCATGTACACACATACACACTGACCCAAGTTTGTGTGTATGGTTAAGTATGTAATACATACATACACATAAACACATGTACACACGTACGCACATACATGCACATTTACATCCACATCTACAGACATATTTAGACGTACATGACTGTATGTCACAAAATTTTCATGTATCTAACTCTCTTGGGGCCTGACTCCCATGATTTACATGTCATTTGTGTGTCAAATTTGACTTGCTTGTGTTCTTGTTGGTAAATTATTCAACTTTTTACTTGCACTTGCCTTAAATTTTTAGTGTACCTAACCTACTGTCTTCCTTGCATGAGCAATTGAATTTGACTATCACTTGTAAATATGTAGATAACACGTGGTTTTAAGCGCCCTGAGAGTATGACTGAGGAGGACATGGATGCTGCAGGAGATGGTAGAGTTTGTTTTGAATATTATCTCTTTTTGCCCCTTTTGAGTGATTATAGATGTTGTTCAGGGCTCTTAACTCTTTTTTTGGAACTGCAATTACAATTGCAGGTGATGTTTTGGTCATATTGGATTTGCGTCAAGATGATTCATTGCATGAGGCTGGACTTGCACGTGAGGTGATTTAGATCCATATAATCTTTTCCTTTCAAACAAAAAAAGAAATATAGTTTTTAATATTTGTCAACTACCTTTGTACTTTTCCTTTTCAAATAAAAAGATATTACCTTTCACCCCAAAAGTCGAACCGACTCGGAGAGCATTGAGTCATTTTGATCATTGCGTATCGGTATCGTTTCGGGCGAGATGAGTTTTTCCCATATAAAATGCTTAAAAAGATTTCTCAAAAATGGGAAAGAATGTAAATGAATACTACATCATACGCGCTGTCGATATGATACACAATCAAAATGTCCTGAAAAACAACCATCAATATCATTTCTATTGAATAAATACTACATCATACGTGCTGTCGATATGATACACGTATTTTTTATATCAAATCTTCATATCCATATTAAATCTTGAATAAATACCTAAATGCATAATCAACGCATCATAGTACATATGTGACATAAAATATTATAAGTCGGATTAAATGGATGGCATTATGATACATGGTGACACAACACATTACAGTATATAATATCATGTAGATTATTCTATGATCCATTTTATGATTATATGACTAATATTAAAATCATGGTGTCATTAATTATTCAACCATGATCATCAATATAATATTTCTGTGATTATTGATTGTTTTATGTCATATGTCATGATTACCAAATTTATATTACACGAAGTTATTATTATTTTCTCTCAAAAAAAGTTATTATTATTAAATTCAACTGATATAAATTGATACATTTATTGTGCGGCACTGGATTTAATTATATGATTATACCATGTTACACGATATAATATACCTCACGGCTCTTTTATTATATGGATAATTGGATATACATCATGCTGAATGTCGATGGAGGTATATCAAAAGCTTTTTATGGATTTCATTCTATGCGCCACTTTAGCTAAAAAAAAAAAAATGTAAGAAAAGAACAGGTGAAACGAGAAGTCTAGAAAAGCAGTGATTTTATGGTGGTCCAGGACCACCATGTCATCCCCTTCTCCACCAATCACAATTTAGAATATGCTTTTTTTTTAAAACATGTGGGACCAACAAACTCTGATATGTTTCTCTTACTGTGAAATCCTGTGCAGGTTATTAACAGGATCCAGAAATTGCGTAAGAAATCAGGGCTGGAACCTACTGATATTGTGGAAGTTTTCTTTGAATCACTAGATAACGACGATTCTGTTTTGGAACGCATTTTAGCATCACAGGTAACTTTTCATTTACATTCCCCTCCATACTTTCTGTTTATCTCGTTCTCACTGTGCTGGGCTCGTGAGTGTGAATTTCTCTGTTCAGTTGATTGGGTAATGATGGAGATGACAATCTTCTGTATTGCTGGAATTATCAGTACATGTATTTAGGACATGGTTCCAAAATATACATGCGATTCCTTATTGTGCTACCCCATGATTCTTTCAGTCATGCATTCTTGAATTGAAAGAGAGACGAGCTGTGGGGGTTTGCGTATTTCTGTTTTCTCAGTACAATTGTGACTTTGCTAATAAATATAGGAAAACTGCTATCTTTAGATTGTTGTCCTTGTCAATTTTTATCAGTCATGGAGTTGAATGAAATATGCACCTTGTGTAACGGTCTTGTCAATTTCATTCTCATTTTGCATGTCATAAGTATCTACTGTATCCTTGTATGTGTTGTGCAGGGAGCTCAGATTAGGGAGGCACTTGGGTCTCCTTTGCTTCCATCCAATCTCATTCCAAAAGACGCTGTAAGCTTTCTTTCCTTCAATCTTTTCATTTTGTAGAATGATTTCTCAAGTTCGGTCTTGCTGGCTTGGATTTGACAAAGCTATGCGATGATAGTAATACATACCTACCTGGCACGTGAGATACTTGATTTCCGCTTATTTCCCAGTATTTCGGCTTGGTTTCTTGGTTTCCAATTTGAGGGCTTTACATGGATCCCCAACAATTATCTCTGTTATGTCCTTGCTTCCTACAAAGTGGTCACACCATAGTTCATTTCCTTCCTTGTTTTCTCCTTTGTGCGCCACCAATGCAGATGCCTCCAGATCTTGTCCTCCAATTTTCTGATTTTGGGAAAAATGAGACCCACCATTCATCACTTTCCTTCGGCCTCCTCCTCCCGACCTCTGAAAAAACTTCCCTTAATGAAGGAATGGGCTTCTGCTTAATATTCTCGCTCCTAACTTCATCTAGGTCGAGTTAAGCCTGCAAGGAAAAGTACACTGTTCATTTTCTTCCCTTTTGTTAAACTTAACGCTATCTGCTGGACATTCCCATGTGTCTTCATGGCATACGTCCAGCTCTTGCCAAAGGGTGACCACTTCATTGTAGTATGTAGTCACATCCTTATTCCCTTGCTTCAAACTCCAGAGTTTGGTCTTCAAGTAGTATATCTGTGAAGAGTTTTCCAGATCTGAATACATCTCTTTCACAGCATCCCAAATATCTTTTGCAGTGCGGAGTAGCATATGAGGCCTGGCTATGCCTGGTTCCATTGAGTTTAATAGCCAGGCCTTAATCATGGAGTTTTCTGATCTCCATGTGCTATGTTTGGAATCATTTTCAGCCGGTTCCTTTTCTGCCCCAGTTAGGAATCCGAGCTTGCTACGTCCATCGATCACCATTTTTATGGTCTCAGACCATTCCAGCCAATTTTTTCCATTTAATTTGTGTGAGACAAGAAGGTGGGCAGGAGGATAGTTAGATTCTTCCTTGTTTGTGCCAGAGGATTGACCAGTGGTAGTATTGACCACTTCTCCGGTGAAGGCGGCCCGGTAATTCATGATTGTAGGTTTTAGGATAACCTAGGCTCCGATACCATGTTATTAAAGTAAGGAAGGGAAGAATATTTTATTCATATGGAAAAACCTATTCATTACAATATTCTGACATCTCCTTAAATAGGAGGTGAAAATAGAGACTTGACTGATTTGGATTCCTTGATTTAAGGATCTAAATCAGTCACCTATTATTACACAATATTCTGTCATTATGACAGAATAACTATAAATCAGGAACCATCCGGCTTATTTACCCTAGGAATGACCATTTCTATTACAATTGACTATAATACCCTTATTATTCAACAAATTGAAAGAGAGACGAGCTGTGGGGGTTTGCGTATTTCTGTTTACTCAGTACATGGAGTTGAATGAAATATGCACCTTGTGTAACGGTCTTGTCAATTTCATTCTCATTTTGCATGTCATAAGTATCTACTGTATCCTTGTATGTGTTGTGCAGGGAGCTCAGATTAGGGAGGCACTTGGGTCTCCTTTGCTTCCATCCAATCTCATTCCAAAAGACGCTGTAAGCTTTCTTTCCTTCAATCTTTACATTTTGTAGAATGATTTCTCAAGTTCGGTTTTGCTGGCTTGGATTTTTACAAAACTAAGACCCCATGCGATGATAGTAATACATACCTCTACCTGCGTGCTGAAAAAAGAAATCACATGCAACTCTCTGTGATCTTGGGTGCATAGCTACACGTCGCATATCTGGTGCCTGGATACATATTGGGGTGATTTTGCAATATTTCAAATACTGTATACGGGATCTGGATATGTGTGTCCATAACTCGTACTCATGAAATGAAGACTACCTGCTTATAAATGGAAGAAATTCATGTGTATACATGCTAGAAATAAAGAAAAGCCACTGGAATTGAAGAAAACCCCTGAATATTGGTTTATTTATTGATTTTTGGTATTTAAATTAGGTGCATTGAATTATGCACATTTAGGTGCCTGTTACAAGTGCTTATTGAGGTGACTGTGATTTTCCAAAACCTAGATGTGAGATCCGGATATGTTGGAAATGAAGAAAAACCACCAGATGTTGTTTATTTGATATTTACATATAGTTTTAGTTTTGTCCCTGTAGTTTTATGTGTATCCAATATTTTTGAAAAAAATTATGCTCGTCAAATCCTGCACCGTGTTGCTCCCCCCCTGTTATGCAGCCTATGCTGAGTTGAACCACTTTACTGATTTTGTAGTCGACTCACATTTAAAAATTTGCTTTTTCCAAATCTTGCATCCCATAAGAAAAAGAAATTCTGCCTACTGCAGGTAGTTTTTGCTGAAGAACAATTCCATGGGGTTTCGGATATATCTTTCTCGATCAGATTGGCTAGACCGTGTCTTGTATTCAACACCGATGCCATACTTGCATTATATGGAGGTGAAAATTAATCTTCTTCGTCTATTAATTAATATTCTAATAGGCCACTTGTTTTGTTTTGTTCAGTTTTTGCTTATCATCTTGTTTTTTTGGTGCAGGAAATGCTAAGTTTGCACAAGGTTTGCAAGCTTATCTTTTGTC
This sequence comes from Gentiana macrophylla, assembly GCA_026214975.1. Classification (NCBI taxonomy): domain Eukaryota; kingdom Viridiplantae; phylum Streptophyta; class Magnoliopsida; order Gentianales; family Gentianaceae; genus Gentiana; species Gentiana macrophylla. The sequence continues at coordinate 28,425,576 of CM047815.1, forward strand.
AAGAGATTATACCATTTTGAAATCAGAATTTCAAGTTGGCAAAGGGAAGGTCAGTTTTTTTTTTAGTACGGCTTTTCCCGGTTTACGCCCAAAGTGTTAATTGCTTGTTTTTAATACCCGTGTTTATATTGTTAATTGCGTGTCGTAATACCATGTTAATGTTGTTAATTGCGTGTTTGTTTTATAGGTTACTGTGAGTGTTATCCAGGATCAGCCTCCTGTTGATGTGGTCTTAGGTGTTCACTTATATATGACTGTAGGTGACCATTTTTCTACTTTTTAAGCCCAATTTGAGTGGCAAAACAGTGTATTGTGCTGGTGAACAAAATCTGAAATGTATTATTTCTTCTGTATAATCAACTTATTTTTATTTTCCAGCAACTTTTTATATACTTGAGAATTTTTTTTTTTTTTTGGCCAACGTTTATTATCATTAATTTGGAGATCCCCCAGATCTTTGGAATCCACGTGGGAAATTATTATTAAAGAGAAAATGTGTGACGACTTGATTAATTTTTTAAACCCTCGGAAAATTGACAAGTCTTTACATAAAACACTTATTATTTTAATTCCGAAGATTGAAACTACTACGAAAGTTTATCAATTTAGACCCAGTTTCTCTTTGCAATGCAATTGCCAGCCCAGATGAAATGACTTCAATATTACAAGTGCCAGTTGCACTTGCAGCAAATTCTGAACCAAATTCAAAAGAAAATCAAATGAATTCACAGATCGCGGAAAAATTCGATGAATTCCTCAACATACAGTATAGAGAAGCATGAACAACATTTAGATATATGCCTCGTACCATTTCAATGTTGTAACAGTGAAAATTAAAGGAAAAATTCAATGAATTCCTCCCAGTTCGACACTGCATGTTGGCTATACATTTGACTTTCACAGAGTCGATTGATGAGTCGATGTAGGTGACATTTGACTTTCGTGAGTCGATTGGTGAGTGCAGACCCAGAGGTGGGACAACAGATAGATGTTTGTGGTGTGAACAATAACCACGTTGGTTGTTCGAACAAGACGGAAAAGTTAGGTTAATAATGTATATATTGTGGTAAAAAAATATTTGAACTTAGTTCTTATTACTTTAAAAACTTCAAGGATAACTTATTAACTTATTATACACATTGGAAATTGTCCTTATCCCCCCAATTAAGTATAATAAAAAATAAAATAAAAAAAGAATGGAATTGTTCTTATCCCCAATTAACTATTAAAAAAATAAAAAAGATTGGAGTTGGAATATTAATTAAAATTGTACTTGTCAATAATTCTCGAACAGAATAAGCTAAAAAATAAAACTCAGATAATTTAATTACAGAATTCAGAGTAAAATCACATCACAAGGTGCAGTGAATCACAATGGCGAAAGTCTTTTAAAATAAATTTATTTGGTAAACCCTGACAAAGTAAAAGAAAAAAACATGTACTATAACCCCAAATACAAAGGGTACCGAAAAAAAGAAAAAAACCATGGCGTTAAGAACAAGATTTGCGATGTTTTTCATTGTTCTCTCGGTTCGAGAAATTAACATAAGATAGATTAAATTATATGTTCTTGAATATTTTTTAGAATTCAGGAAAATCTTCAAAGCATTTGTTGTCCTCACCGCACTCGCACGTAATATATTCCTCATCGCTCTCGAGATCATGGCACACGGATCCCCTGACCCCACAAGGGATTTCCTCACATGGATCATCTTCATCCGGTTCATTAGGCTGTACGGATCTTAGATTTGTAGCACGGGCAAGACCTCGGGATCTTAGATTTGTAACACGGCCAAGACTTCGGTTTCTTGCCATAGCCACATTAACCAACCTTGATTTAGCTGCAAAAAGTCATCGTTAAAAACAAGAAAGAATGTCGACCTTCAAAACGTTAATTGTATCATAAATTTTAAGGTTAATTAATTGACGAACAATACATTTATCAAGTAACATTTGATAAATAACCCTGCCTGCAGGCTCAATTTCTTGAAGACAAAGTCTAATATAATTCGACTAAACAAAAAAAAAAAGGAAAAAAAAAATCTAACTAAAATACACTTTAATTGACTGGCGGATCCAGAAATTTGTTTCAGTGGTATCATCAGAGTCTGAAACTACATTTTTTTTCTTTCAAAAGGGTCACCGGAATCTAAAATTATAATTTTTAATGACAAAACGACATTTTTTCTAACAACAAAACAATATCGTTTTAATACTAAAAATAGAATTTCCGGAATTCAGAGGGGTCACGTGACCCACCCTTGTACCTATAGATCCGCCCCTGACTAGATCTCTCGCGGTCTATGTTGCACAGACACGGACACGTTGCACGACACGACACGAACACAGCGATACGGTTAATTCCAAAATTTAAGGACACGACACGCCGCCGACACGTTATATATATATAATGTAAATAAAATTCAATTTATCAAAAAAAATATTCGTAAATATCTGAAAAAACTAGACAAAATAAGATAAGTATTACAGAAACTCTATGATTATCTAGAATAGATATTCCACCTTTTTACGGTGCCAAAAAAAATTGTGATTGACTTTCAAAATATTACAAATTGTAAAAATGATTGTTTATCAACAAAAGAACATATAAACTTGATACGGCGCTTTATTTATTTAATTATTATAGAAATGAAAAATCGTGTATTTTAACGTTTCCATTGAAAAAAACTTAAAAAAGGAAAAAATTTAAAAAATTGGATTCAGGAGTGTCAGGGAGTGTCGGTGTCGTGTGTCGGAAGCGTATCGGATATATAAATTTTAAATAATATTAATTTAATCAGCCGACACGTTTCAAACCGTGTTGTGTCGTGTCTTGTGTTGGATACGGCGCACGGTGACTAAATTGAAGTGTCGCCGGCCCATGGATTCAGTAGCAGTTCGAAAGTGCATCATAGCTCGCGGTCAAAGGAGGCAACAACCCGGAAAAATGATATTTTGAGGGGAGAGGAGGGGAGGAGGGGGGGAGGGGGGATATAATATATGATTGGTTGATTGTAGTATAATATAAAATAATTGGTTGATCGGCAGTGATTGTGATTTTTTCGGGTTAAGGACCGGTTGCATTAAGGAATATATATATTTTTTGAATGGCAAAGATTATTGTTTCATTGAAAAGTAGCAAGACGCTGGCAAATTACATCACGAAATCTGACGGATCCTTTTCACACTCCTAAACCAAAAAAAAATCAAACAACCAAAAACCACCAATTACAAACACTTCAAAAAAAAAAAAAAAAAAAACCAACGAACGAGTTTTTATTAATCTAGAAATACATGCATTGCATAAATATGTGTGTCGAAGAAAGAACTAACCAGACATTACGAGGATAATACATAGTAACGAAACAGCGAGTCGGCCCATCATCGCCTTTTCAGTTGGGAAGGCTTCTTGTTCTTGTTCTTGTTCTTGTTCTTGCTTGTGTGTGTTATAACAATTACTACTAACACTCTCAGATTATGATGTAATTAGACATATACTTTTTACTAGTAAATGGTTGAATAACTTAAGAGTTTATTTTAATTACTTCTGTTTTAATTTTCAATTAATTTATATAGTAATTAAGCTGGTCAGTGGTCACAGACAATATCCCTACATTGTTTGTCTGTCCACCTGGAATAACCCAAAATTTCTATGTGGGGATGTTAGTCATAAATAAAGTTAAATTACAGCGATATTTTATGGCGGTCAACGATAATAATAATAATATATAAAGGGAAAAAAAAAAAACACCATGTCAACATATTTAGTCAATATGAGTCAGAATTATTATTTATTTATTTTTTTCACGCAATACAAATTATTCTCATTCGATATGAATCAAAATATGGTCGATTATTATTCTGACTTAATTTGAGTCAGATATTTATTGTTTTCCAAATCTAATACTGGTCAGAATACATATTTAATATACATTCTGACTCAATTTTAAGTAGAAAAATTTCCAATATCATGCCTAAATTTAGGTCATAACAAACAAACACGAAAAATAAAATAAAAATTTGAAGAGCAAAATCTGAAGAAAAAATACTGTGAAAGATATTCACTCCCAAATATATAAGGTGTGAAATTAATAAATAAGATTAAGTTCATCAGGAAATCACTTAGCCAGAAAGAGTTTGAATCTTTGAATGACAATTTGACTGATGAGTTGGGGTGTGGAGGTTGAAGATAAAGTAAAAGGGACGACTTCTTTTAGTATCTTGATATAATGACGGCTATTAGGTTACCTGATTAATCTCTTCACTTATTCCGTAAAATAGGAAAGTGAGACCCTTTCGATTAGAATTTAACCGTTTAATAAATAAGATTAGGTCCGCGACCATTATAAAATTTTTGAAAATATGGATAGTATTATTCATAGAAATTGATGTGATGTGTATGATTTGACAAGTTTCAATGGTTTTAAGCTAAATAAATAAGTTGTTGGATTGTTGCCAGCACATTGCGAGTCACAAACGGCTGTAACTATCTTGGTTTGCTCGATCCTCGACGGCAAATATTGGTAATTATTATTATTTTTAAAAAAGTTGGGACTTGGTTCACCTTTGAATTCCCTTCAAAAAAAAAAAAAAAAAAAAAAAAAAAAAAAAAAAAGACGGTTTCACCTTTTGTACTCTCTCCTGTTTTTATTTTTAGGGATAATTATTGAAAATGACGCATATTGGAGTTAATTAGACAAAAAGTATATTCAAAACAAACACTTAGTTATAAGGATAAAAATTAGATAGATAGACACAAATACCCTTAATGAAGATAGAAATAAAAAAAGAGGAACAGGCGGCCATAAAGCATTAATGTTGTTGCTAATTTTTTTTTTTTATATTTTTATATTTGGGGCCCTTATTCTATTTTAATTTCCCTTTGCAAATTATCTACTGCGGTTAATATTTTTATTTTTTACTCATACACCACAAACTCTACTATTTTCACCACAACTTTTGAAAAATTCAAATAGTCCTTCCAAAAATTCACCCTTAATTTTTCGGCGACTACGCCACCCCCACCCCTTAATATCTTTTATTATTTGCTCAAAAATCGGTGAATTCAAACCTTACATCTCCACGGACCCGCCAACTCTACTACTCGCCAAACCACCCCAACCCCTCCCTTCTTGTAAATCAACTTTTGCAAAAAATTCAAAGTAGTCCTTCCAAAAATTCACAACCCTAATTTGCAACCCCGTCCTCGAACGAAAATCGCCACCCCCACACCCCTCAATGGTTTTTACGCAGCATCTTGACCTTCTGAGATAGTTGTCCTCGTGGTTTCATGTGTTCTTGGGTGGCGGGGTGGTTTGGGTGGTGGATTTGCGGTGGGTGAGGGATAAAAAACGCAGCAGAGGAAAGGGAAATGGTGGTAGCTATGAGTGGTTTGGGAGGCACGCTGGAAAGCAGGGTCGCGGATTGCGAAGAAGAAGAAGAAGAGAGCTGCCAATTATTTTTTATTTTTTTAGGGTTTTTGTTTTGGAAGGAGGCGGTGAAGATAAATTAGGGGTGGAGGAAAGAGGGGGTGGTGGTGGAAGGGTGGTGGCTGAAGATAAATTAGGGTTTGGTTTAGGATAAATTAGTGTTTTGTATAATTTTAGGGACTAAAGTGTAGTTGTTAAATTTTTGTTGTGTAGGTAGTAATTACGTGGTGTGCGAAAGTAAAAAAAAAAATTCATTAATGTGGTGCAAATAGTAAATAAGGGAGTCCAAATAGAACCCCCTATATTTATTTCATGGACGCTGAAAGTTTCTTCTTCTTTTTTTTTTTTAAATTTTATTTTTTTACCGATCATTGACCACCGCGATGGCATGGCCATCCGTGCATTGACCACCGCGATAGCGTGGCCACCCCGTTGCATTGACTACCGTGACTATCATTGACCACCGCGATCTTTGTGATCGCGTGCGCGATTGACCATCCAGGATGTAGTGATCGCTGCGATGCGATGACAAGAACATTTGCAACGATTTATGCAGTGACATTTGATTTTTGCTCATCAGACTGGACCTATCGGGAAGCAGTGATCACCGGGATGCAGTGACATTTGATGAAGCAACACCGTGATGACATTTGATATTTTTCCGACTTAATTTCATAAAATCGATTTCTTTTCTTCATAAAATCGACTTCAAATGGTTATATCTTACGATATAAAACTACGATCAACATAAAGCCTTAATTCATATATCAAATCTATACACGAGCAACACTATAACTATCACGATGGCGTGGCGTTCGGATATCGATGGCATCATCAATCATATATGAATGATCAACAATTAATATAGTGACATCGGCAATCATATATCGCAGAGACATTCTAATTTAAACGATTAAAAGAGATAGCCGAGAGATGATTCGATGACATTTGATGAACAACACCGTGATGACATTTGAATGCGGTTTATTTTACTAAAATCGAACCTAAAACTACGCTTTCTTAATTCATATTTTTATGCGGTGACATCGAGAACTTGTGACATTATTGATCATCAATAATTTAGGATGTCAATTTATCTTTGTGACATCAACAATTTATGAATTCGAACGTGATGACATTTGATATTTTTCCGACTTAAGGCGCCAAATCATTATATCGTTTGATATTCATCAATATAAATCTTTCATATTAATTCATATTTTTATGCGATGATGATGGCGTTTTATATCGAGTCGGTTGAGTTCACGAGTTAAGTACCTCGGCTAGCTTCATCTCGAGTTTAGATCGATAGCCTTTCAATTTGTTTAACATGGAACAATACCAACTCTTGCCACAATTATGGATTTAACTATCACGACTATCACACTACGATGCTTAAGCGATTCGAGAGATGTTCGAATGCTTACTCTCGAACCCCAGCTCATTCTCGGGAGAACTTGGACTACTAACCTGATATTGATCGAAGGATGTCATCTAACGAAAGGTGCCAATTTCAACAAAACCTCGAGTTCAACACACGAAACCGAATCTAAACACTTAGTCGGTTAACAACAATTTACACGGCAATAAACACTTAGTCTAAAACCCCTTTCCCCGCACCCTCTCGCAAAATACATATTTAAAGAGAATACGTAAAATACGATTATTAAGTCGCGAATTCAACAATCGTCATTAGGCATAAGTTTTAGGACAACAATCAACATCAATATGAACTACAACACATCACAAATTCTCCCAAGATCCGAACTAAGGCTCGATTTTAACATTCATCGCATAACTCGGCTATAGGGAAATTAGCTAATCATTCTATCCATGAAAACACTAGCAAACAAGTTAAACATAAGTAATTGAACTAGATATGAAGATTAGAATTACCTCTTATTGATGAAAATAACCGAAAATCAACGAAATAGAAAACCGTCTTCAGATCCGTACAATATACAACGATCAACGAACAATTTGTACTTGAGATTAATCCAAAAGCATGAAATCTAAGTTCATACAGCTTATAAAAGTCTGAAAAACGAGAGAAAAAGGTGCTGAAAGAAACTATCTAATGCATGATGATCCAACTCTCCACTAAGTGGAAAGTTTTTATAGGTCCTCACAGGGCGGCGCCTGTCAGATTTTTTTCTACACAAAATGCATCAGCAACTTCTAACTCCAAAAACCGTAGTGCAGGCGGGCGCCTATGGTGACAGGACATATGTTGTTAAACATTATAAGCTTGAAATAGCAACATGTACACTTTTTTTTTTGGGAAGCAGTCTGTACATATAAATCAAACAATAAACACTTGAAAAGAGGGGATAAAGCTTAATTAACCACGACAAGCAACTAACAATTAACATGGAAAAGCAAAACAATAAGCATTGCTTTCCATCATATAATACAACAAGAAAAGCAATTAAGTACTTTGTATTAGATAACCTTTTCACATGAGCCATATGAATCAAGAAAAAAGTGAGATTTCATTGAACAAATCAGAGAAACAAATTCCTTTAGTAAAGTACAAAAGCAGAGTTCACAACTGTACAATCACACCCAAATGAAGCATAATTCTACATTCAGGCCTACCACAATCCACACTCTGTGGAACTTTTAACATCTTCTTCTACTAATATTCCAAAACAAACAGCTTAATTCACATAACAATCAAGTTGAACTGGCTGAAAAAGAAACATAGCAAACAAACACAGCCCAAATGACAATACAGGAACATCAGTATGTAGAACCTTTAATTAAGAGATACAAGGGCTACCAAAATTATAAAACAAATTTTTCATGAAAGTAAATGTGTAATGTACAGGTTCCGACAGAGAGTAGAAGTGTGCAACAAATGTTTAGAAAATGACGAGAATTGATGCTGAAATTAATTATAAATTTCCAGTGGAAGATGTAATATATTAACTTGAGGTTAAAAGGAACACAACCTGCCAATTGAATAGAGTAGCAGCGGCCTTTCGTTCTCTCATCTGTTGCTTCTCTGAACTCTTATCAGAATCATACGTAACCACCGATGGATTTGCTAATCGTAGTCATCTTGGATTGAGTATCGACCCAAGCAACCACCACATCGAGCCGAGAAGACAACCGGAGGTAAATCATCTGCTCGCCGTAGATTCGTGCACCGTCCATCTTACCTTTCTCCCTTATTGACCTTCAATTTCTCGGATTTTTCATCCTTTCCGCACTTTCGTGCCGGGCTTTGAAGACTCTTTGAAGTGAATTTCAATTCCATGATCTGGTTCATCAATTTCTCTGTGTTGCCCATTTTTCAGCCTACGAAGAGAATGGGATGAGATAATGGCTGAAGACAGAGGAAGAAGATTAGGGAAAGGGTTAATTTTATCCAAGAAGTGTTATTTTGTCTTTATAACTAATGATCTTTTATGTGTGTTTTAAGTGTCTAATTAAGTCCCAAAACACGTTCTTATAAATAAATAACACTTTTTTTTTAATCTGTTGTAGAGGGAAGATTTAAATATATTAAGAAAATAATTAATATGTCTAAAGTATAATTTTAAAATATATTTTTATTGGAATGTTAATACTTTGTTGGTAAATGAGTTTTTAGTATTTGAAATGTATTTTTGTATTGGAGATGTAAATATTCCTTCCGTCCAAATTTGTTTGAGACATTTTGAAACTCTAAAAATTTAAATAAACATCATTTATTAGCTTGTCTAGTTATTAAAAATATGACTACTTTACAATTATGTCATTCCTTTATTGTTCTTAAACTTCTTAAAAATATAGTTATGTGGGCATTTTGGGAATTTTAAAAGAAACTTTTAGTCTAAATTTAGTTATGTGACTTATTTTGGGACATTCAAAAATAGAATAAGTCTCAAACAATTTGGGACGAAGGGAGTACTTTATTGGTAATGGAGGAACAAAAAAAGTAATAAATGGTGAATTGAAAATATAAAATGACAGATAGATAAAAACAGAGCAATTTCTGAAACGTGACAGATAAAAAAACCGAAGGAGTACATGGTTCGGTTCTACCACTTTTAAATCCAAACATTTTTTTTACAGTTTCTAAATTTACAGATTGAAATCAAATCATAACGTAAAACTATTTTTCGGTCTGGTTTGGTTTGACTTGGTTTTAGTTTTTCCAGTTATTTTTCTTCTCTATATTTTCCATAATCTTGTCATATATATATGACAATATAATGACGTGTGCGTGTGCGTATATATATACACACACACACATCATTCTATTGTCATATATTCTAATTATGCTAATCATATAAATCATGTAATTGTTTTACATGATTTTGTTATATGTTCCTATTAGGATGCATGTGCCACAACCTACTTGTGTGTGGTTATAGGTTAAAGTATCAGTGGATAGACGTATAGTGGACTGAACTATTACTTATTTGTTTGAAATGATATTTATTAGAGTCCATATACATACATATATGATACATACATACACTGGCCATGAAACCCGTGCATCATGCTCAGGATTGTATAAATTAACAATAATTAATGTACTTGTAAAATAAAAATAGAGATTTTTGTTAAAGAATATTTCAACCTTGTTTATACGTAATTATTTTACGTTGTTTCACATTCTCTCTCTCATCACGATCGACTCCTCCCATAACATTCAAATCATTTGTGGATAGTTTTCACCGACATTCAAATGATTATGCAATCTTCTAAGGATTTTGGAAAATCAGGCTTTGTCCCCCCTGGAATTAAAGTGGCAAAAATGACCACATTCGTAGTTAGGTTTTACGACAATACTATTGTCGTAAATACACCCATAACGACATTATTATTGTCGTAAAACCACCAAATAAGTGAACTGCTGATTAATGGCGTAACGAGGTACGTTTAACGCCATTATTATCAACGTTAAATATTTAACGACAATAATATTGGCGTTAAAAATACCTCGTTGGCGCCAATATTTAGTTGTTTGGCAATTCCCCTATATTTCAAAGTTATTTATTTGTGAATTGCTTACCACAAAACAACTCTTAGCTCAACCAAAAACGAAAAATAAAATTTCCAAAAGACTGTGTGTAATCTTCAAGTTTGGTATCATCAAACAAAGAGGCTGCTCCATCAAGGAAGTTTGGCATGGGTAAGTATTAATTGTTTTTTTCCAATAACTTCATATAATGTAATGTGTATATTGTTTTGAATTTAATGAAGAAAATGATGAAGTCGATGAAAATTGCTTAATAGATTGTTTGTTATTGGCGTTTAGTATTAAGATATAGGGAAATTGTGTTGAATGATGAAGTTTGTGTAAATTGGTGTGTAAATTGTGATGAACAGAATGATGAAGACGATGAACCAGGTATCGGCGTTAAACAAGTTTTTACGCCATTATTATTGGCGTTAAACAAGTTTTTGCGCCATTAATATTGGCGTTAAAAATGTTATTACGCCATTATTATTGGCGCTAAATATTCTGTTACTCCATTATTATTATCGTAAAATTATTTTTTACGCCAATAATAATGACGTAAAAACAGGTTATATTTATTTCATTTTTGGTTGAGAAAAGCAACTTTTTTGTGATCATATAATGTTTACTATGATTTGATAATTATTTTCACATAAATAGTATGTAATATATTAAGTATAATATATACTAATTATGTGAAAATGATTATGAAAGTATACTATGAATTTTCACATGATTTCATAATTTTCACATTATCATACGTATAATATATTATATACTCATTATGTGAAAATTAAGTTTTTCCCTTTAGAGTCTTTAGTATAATATTTAATATATTAATTGCGTTTAGACTTTTTATCATTTCAGATCTTTAGTATATGTATATAATTGCCTAAGTATGATATTTCTAATTTAATGGCTCAGTATATGCATATGCCTAATATACCGACAATGTAACCTAACAAGATGATCTGCATATGCATTATTATGTGCAAATATGATATTTAATAGCCTTGTATCATATTTAATTCTCGGATTGCCTTTAGCCATTTTATCATTTAATATCTTTAGTATATATGTATATAATTGTCTTAGTTTGTTTTTTTGTAATTTAATGGCTTAATATATGCATATGCCTAATAGTACTGACAATGTAACCTAACCAAATACAGTGAACTGACGAAATGATGAATAACACATAACGCAAATAAGAACGAACAACGACAATAACATCGACGACTTCCGTTCTGCCTTAAGGTGAAAGCCTCCACCCGAAAGCGAGGTTCTTGTAGGTCTAGGTTGTTTTCGATTCCACTCCTTCCTTCTCAACAGTTATGGCCTTCCTCATGCCTGCAAGAAATGAGGTCCTATAGAGACGACTCGTAGAGGATTTGTAGAGTTCTCTTGTTCATCTCTCCACTCAAAGAGTTGACTTGGTAAAGCCTCAGCCGGAATTGAGGCATCCTGTAGATTAGGTATTTCAGTGCTGTTTCGCCGGAATCGTCCGGCATCTCCATCACTCCTCCCGTGGTTTACTAACAAACAACGCAACTAAATGACACATAACTTAAACATCTAACAACCTCCGTACCTTAAACATCTAACAACCCAAAATTCAACAAAATCACACTAAGATCCAAACAAACAAAACATCACCGTAACTTGGATAATGAATGACTACACTACTTTCCAAACTTATGTATATGTATACTGTCACGAACGGATATGCACGTGTATGCATGCAAACAGACACTTTCATACACGAATATCATAAAGGTTCGGATATCGTGTGTGTATGTTTGTGTATGGTATGTATAAATATATACAGTGACAAACGGATATTGTTTGTGTCATGTATATATGTACATTGGATATCGTTCTCGTGTCGAGTTCATATTCATACTGTCCAAAGTTGTAACATTATATATATATATGTACATTGGATATCGTGCTCGTGTCGAGTTCATATATATATATATATATATATGTGTGTGTGTGTGTGTGTGTGTGTGTGTGTGTGTGTGTGTGTGTGTGTATATATACTGTTACATATATATACATGGAAATATGCATATAAGTTCACAGTAAATAATTTACACACATATTTTCATATACGGTGTAGCCGTGTATGATATTCACAGTAAATAATTTACACACATATTTTTGATTGATTACGACTAACTTCTAAACGTTAAATTGGTCGTCTCTATTTAATTTACACGGTGTAGCCGTGTATGATATTCATGATAAATAATTTACACACATATTCACAGTATATATATATATATATATATATATATATATCTTATTATATATATATATATATATATATATATATATATATATATATATATATATATATATATAAGATTATATACGTAGAAGTTGTCATTATATTTATATGTATGCGAGTGTACAATTACCCTATATATAGATATACACATACACACACTTTTATATAAAAGCAATATACACATATGCTTACACGGACCTATTTCAAAGTTTAAAATTACTTGTGATATCTGATTGAGTGGTTAATGATTTTTTCTCAGGTGACAACATGTTGGGTATTTCATTTACTTTGAATGGGAAATGGAATCACAAATCCGGTAAAGAATGGTCTTATTCGAATGGAACCGCTTATATCACTTGCGTGAACAGGAATATTTTCTTTAACGAAATGACGGAGAAAATTTACAAGAGAGCCGGCATTGATCCTCTTGGGTATAAGTTGAACATTAAAGCCTTGTACACGACCGGTGGAACACACCAAACGCCTCTTGTTGAGATTTCAGATGATGACTCATGGTACGGTTACATTTGTGAAAAATTAGCAAATATTCCCGTGAAACTATGTGTTGATGCCAAAAAAGTGGTTAGTTATGATCCTCCGAGAGATATGACTGAGACCATGATTGATTTAAATGAGTGCACGATTGATTTAAATGAAGAAAACTACGGTGAAGGTTTTCCCATTAACGATGACAATATTGTTCGTTGTGCTCAACCAGAGACATTCTCAGCAAGGGTTCCTGATATTTATCCTCTTGATAACGGAAGAGAACGATCGGATCATATGCTAGATTACGGGGGTTCTGATACACCTTACTCGTCTGATCATATACCCAGTGAGGTACCAAATACATCATTCACTGAACTACTGTTTGGTAGCTCCAGTCAACCTTATAACGACGCTACAACAGCTCCGACTATACCAATTTTGAATACAAGTCGTCGATTACGTGGTGGACCTCAAATTCTGAATACAAGTCATAACGCTCCACGTACAACGAATTGTACTGTTCCGACTATTCCAGTTCAACCCAGTTTTGGCCTAGGCGGTTCGTTTTTAAACCATAGTGGTGCACACCATGTTGAGTCCCGACACACATATGGCAGTAGCAGTCGTGACGGAGGGAGTGATTTAGGTGATTTTGGAGACGATCTTCCACCAATTGAAATACCGTTGTGCCTAGCACAGGGGCGATTACCATTGAAGAGCGAAGATGGTTTGTATGTTGGAAGGTTGTTCAAAAATAAAGATGAGATCGTGACATATTATGATATCACGCAATGAAGAATAAGTATCGATTCAAAGTGAAAAGGTCCGATAAGGATAAAGCTGTATTTGAAATGTAAGCGATCGAATAAATGTGATTGGAAGTTGAATGGTAGGAAGGAAGGTGAGGGTGACGATGTCCACTATTTCAAGATAACCGAGTATGAGGCAAAACATACATGTGAATTTGGAAAGCATAACTAATCGGCATGCTCAAGCCCACACCTTCTTCTATAGGTCGTTTGGTAAGGAACGACATTATTGAACTTAAGGGAAAATTTAAAGCAAAGAATGTCCAAGTTGCGGTGAATAAAGAATTCGGCTTATCCCTTAGTTATGACCAAGCTTATAGATGTATACAAAAGTGTTTACGTCTGATTGGTGGAACTCCAGAACAGTCTTATACTATGATGGCTGGCTACTTTCACATGCTTAAAGAAGCAAATGCCGATACATTGACGGACATAGAAAGGGATAGCATGGGTAGGTTCAAGTATTGTTTTATGTCATTGGGACCTAGTATTGTTGGATTGAAGTTTTGTTGTCCTATACTATGAGTAGATGGTACTCATTTGAAGAATAAGTATGGAGGGACTTTATTAGTTGCTGTCGGAGTAGATGCGGGTGATCACTTGTTTCCATTGGCCGTTGGCGTAGCCGACGGTGAGAGTAATGATTCGTGGACGTATTTCTTTAACCACTTGAAGAAGGCAATCAGAGAACATGAGGATCTGGGAGATTTGTCATTTGTCTTAGATAGAAATCAGGCAATCAAGTCTTCCCTTGAAAGAGTGTTTCCAGATGCTTACCATGGATATTGCTACCACCACCTTGACATGAACGTCAATGACATTTACGGTAAGAAAAAATATTGTCCAATAACATTGAAGAAAGCAGCTTACACTTGTTCGAGCGGGAATTGAAATATTGTTTGAAGAGATTAAGCATAAAGATGGGGAGGTTCATACTTATTTGGAGAATGTCGGAGTGAAAATCGGGCAAGGGCACATTTTCTGAACGCAATACGCTATCATGACAAGCAACTATCTTTGAGAGCTTCATTATTTGTACTTCTCGAGGCACGGAACATGAATATAACGAATATGCTTGAATTCGTTAGGAAGACGTTACAACGTTGGTATCATAAGCGGAGAGAGTTAGCATACGGCTTTAGTAGTGTATTAGCACCAGAAGTTGAAACGAAGGTGATGGATACGGTTCATCGTAGAATAAACTTCACGCTCTGTCCCATCGACGCCGTTGAGTTTCAGGTGTCGAACCTTGATAGCAGCAGTAGAGTTAATCTCTACGACCAGAAGTGCTATTGTGGAGAGTGGCAAGCACATAGGCTCCCATGTGTACATGCCGCTGCAGCTGTCGCAGAACGTCATTTGAACATTTATGACGGATGTCATCATTATTTCAAAGCGGTGTGCTTCAAACGTATTTATGAAGGCCGCGTGTTTCCTGTTCCTGTTGAAGAGCATTGGAAACTCCCATATAATGTTCGAACATACGTTATTATTCCACCTATTGAGAGGGATAATGTGTCGGGCGACCGGATACGGCAAGGACGAAAACGAGGCCGTCGTAGAACGAAGAGGATACGTTCAAACGGAGAACGTAAAGCTGCCAGGATTAGGAGGATACTTTCGGTAGGCCGGCGTGTCAAAAAATGTTCAACATGCGGTCTATCTGGACATAGAAAAGACAAATGTCCTACACCACTTCATTTGGCTGGCCCACTCAATGTATAGTATAATTTAGATTGTTAATTTGATGTATGAAAAGACTGCCGAGTTTTGCTTTGTCTTTTCGATAACAATGTTCTGTAATCGTTATGTTTCGCTCAACTTTTTGAATGCTTGCATGGCTATTTAGAATATACTATATCCGCATGGTTCTGTAGCTTTATATATGCCAACCCCCCTCCCCACTCCCCCTAATACTCCCATTCTAGAACCCAATTAATTCACGTAAAGAAATTGATTCCTCTCCCCAAAAACGAAAAGTTGTAAAAAAAAACTTCTCACCTAACTAGCTATGTAACCTTTTTAAAATGACAATGCCATGTTAGTAGAAAAAATACACAGCGATGGAGACATTTTCCTTCAAATTTAGCTAGCACAAGAACACAAAACAGTACAATTATCAAGGGTGGTCATGTGATCGTCGAAGATCATCCATTACAATTGCGAGTAGAAAGAAAGAAAAAACAAGAAATAATATAACAAAATGCTTAAACAAACCAAGGGTGGTCACTATATATTACAGGGGAGGTTTCTGAAGAAATGTCATCCGTGTCATACTCTAGTACGTTAAAATGTCTTGCAATAGCCGTGATAAGAAAAGGAAAATATATATAACCATCACCACTACTCCCAAGCGATATGTCACAAATCCTACTAATGATGTAACGTCCAACATCAACTTCGTAATGGAGAAATGCGTACACCAAAACGTACAAATCAAATGGCGGTTCAAGAGTGTGTATAGTACCACAGAGGCTATTGGCGAACCATTTGATCATAACACGCTCCCATTCGGTAGGCAGTTGACAGCGAGCAATTATACATTGCAATTCACGAACGTTGGAAGCCCCGTTAAAGAAGTCACTGGATGCTTACACCATAGTAGTTATTGATCCAGTCAACCTCCAAGGCAACATCTACTCCACGTATTTTGTGCACCCCGGATGCTATGGCGGAGCACTCGCCAGCTACATTTGACCTGACAACTGCATAGACTTCACGAACAATTGATCTATTCATAGTGGATGTCGATGCGGGACTATTTGTGAGGCCCTCCAACGAAAGTCTGCGTATGAGTCTCTTCATCTTGATAGGTAGACTCTCCAATTCAATTCTCCTCTCTCCGATAATAGCTCTATCGTTGAAGAGGGTACTCCAATTATGACGCTCTTCGTCTGTTCTAAACCTTAACCTCAATGTCTGAAGCTCGTACCTCGTTGTCTGAAGGTCGTAAATCACCGAGGAATCAATAACATCCCTCCTAGGGCCATTAACAAACACAGGTTGATAAGGATTCCATGGAGGATCCTCATACTCGGGGGAATTTGGTTCATGCCATTCCCGATGAGGGGAAATAGGTTCAGACATTGTGTATATAATTGAAGTAAAGTAGAAGGTTATGCAGAGGTAGTTTAATAGGTCATGGTATATATAGAGTTGACGGTCAATATTATCACGACACATGGGTACAGCGACCACACATGGCAAAACATCTCGTTTGACGACAATACTATCGTCCTCAGAGTCCATTTGACGGCAATATTATCGTCGTAAAATCATGCACGACTAGTGACAAGACCTGACACTGTGCCCATGTGTCCTGCCTATGGTCATAAATCACCACCACTTGAAGTGTGGGACCCACCGACAGCGACCAGACATGGCAGGGAATCTCGTTTGACGACAATACTATCGTCGTCATAGTCCATTTGACGACAATACTATCATCGTCAGAGTCCATTTGACGGCAATATTATCGTCGTAAAATCATGCACGACTGGTGACAAGACCTGACACTGTGCCCATGTGTCCTGCCTACGGTCATAAATCACCACCACTTGAAGTGTGGGACCCACCGACAGCGACCACACATGGCAGGGAATCTCGTTTGATGACAATACTATCGTCGTCAGAGTCCATTTGACGGCAATATTATCATCGTAAAATCATGCACGACTGGTGACAAGAGACGACATCGTGCCCGTGTGTGTCCCGCCACGGTCATAAATCACCACCACTTCAAGTGTGGGACCCACCGACACCGACCACACATGGCAGGGAATCTCGTTTGACGACAATACTATCGTCGTCAGAGTCCATTTGACGACAATACTATCGTCGTCTGAGTCCATTTGACGGCAATATTATCGTCGTAAAATCATGCACGACTGGTGACAAGACCTGACACTGTGCCCATGTGTCCTGCCTACGGTCATAAATCACCACCACTTCAAGTGTGGGACCCACCGACACCGACCACACATGGCAGGGAATCTCGTTTGACGACAATACTATCGTCGTCAGAGTCCATTTGATGACAATTCTATCATCGTCAGAGTCCATTTGACGGCAATATTATCGTCGTAAAATCATGCACGACTGGTGACAAGACCTGACACTGTGCCCATGTGTCCTGCCTACGGTCATAAATCACCACCACTTGAAGTGTGGGACCTACCGACATCGACCACACATGGCAGGGAATCTCGTTTGACGACAATACTATCGTCGTTAGAGTCCTGACAGTCCCGCCCTATTCTCCCTATATATACTACGACACATCCCAAATAAGCATACAAGAACGAACAATTAAAAGAAATTCGGCCATTTTTACTATACAGTGAAGCAAATGGATTTTCCAAGTTTCTTTAAAGTTCTTGATGGCGGTTTCACAACAAGTTTGGTATGTCATTATTAATTAACTTACATTTATATCACTTATATTATGATTGAACCAACATGATATGTTTCTTTTTTCATAGACGCTACCTCCAGCATACTTTAATAGGTGGAACGACACGATGGGGAACATAGATATGACCGTTCTCAGAAGCCGTTTAGGGACATGGAATGTTAAGATTGGAGCCGCAGACAATGGAATTCTTCGTTTCTTCGGGGAAGGTTGAGAGGAGTATGTGGCCGCTCATGACTTGAATGAGGGGGAGTTTATAGTGTTTGAACACAGAGGGGATTTCATTTTCGACACTATTGTGCTGGATCACACTTCTTGTGAGAAGACTTTTTATGTTTCCGATGGTGAAGAAGACGAGGCAGGTGCAAGTCACCAAAAGCCCCATTTTCGGATGACGCTGGCAAACTGGGCATTTTCACATGGTTATGTGGTGAGATTTGATCATTTTAGTTGTTTTCTTGTGTATCTTTAATCCTCATTGCAATTTTTAATAGTATTTAAAATTGTTTGTGATATGTAGAATATTCCAATGCCATTTGCTAGAACAAACGACATGTTGCGAAACAAGACGGTCGAACTGCGAATTGCGACAGGGAAATCATGGCGTGCTAGAATTGTAGCTTCTATTTCAAACTATCAACAAGTTCGTTTAAGCGGGTTGAATGATTTCATTACCGACAATGACCTAAATGTTGGAGATGAATGCACATTTGAAGTCGTTGATGAACCTATAGAAAATCACGTCATGTTTAATGTGGTGATTACTAGACATTGAAGTGCAATTATTAAAAACGTCGTCCTATCCTATTTAAGCCAATGTATCATTACTCTCTTTCTTTTTAAGTTTGTAAGCCTTGTAATCCCTTGCCAATGTATCATTACTCTTTATTTTTATGTATGTAATCCAATGTAGCATTTACACAACAAGTTTTCATTCTACAAAGGTAGTCTAAAGTTGTAAACATAAAAGTAAATAAGACATCATGAAACTAATCAGACAATGGCATTCAACAAAAAGATTTGTCAAGACAAGAACTCATACAACAAAAATCACCAACTTTAACAAAGTCTTTTGATTTAACACAATAGAACTATATAGCAGTAGTACAGTAGAAGCCCAGAGATGAAATCATAAAGCAAAATCCATTATATTTAATTACGAGGAGAAAGAAAAATAATGTGATCATGGAGTCTAGAGACTAAAAAGACAAACTGAAATCATAAAGCAACATATGCAACTTCAACAAAGTCTACAACTTTCTTCATTGTTAAAAGAAAATACCTTGCACGTGAAAAATAAACCTTAAAAGTCATCTTGATTAAAAGTTTCGTAGGTGATAACGTCATCATGACCGTATGTCACATCATCTTCAGTATATTCCGGCACCCCGGCAGACCTCACGCACATAGCTATGATGAGATACGGGAAAAATATATATCCATCGCCTGCGTTGCCCTTTGCTATCTGTCGACTCCTGGAGAGAATATACTCTCCGACGTCAAAGTATGATGTGATAGATGCGTACGCAAGTGCGTACAAATCAAATGTCGGTGCGGTGTAGTTCACCGTGCCATACATATTAGTGGCAAGGAACATAATCAAGAAAGGAAGGAATGGACCGCACCAGGACCAGGGTGAAGGGCGGGTACGCCTCACACGTTCCCACAGATGCGTCTGCCCAAACAAAACAGCCATGTCACGCTGTAGTAATTCAGGAACATCCGGAAATAGAAAGAAATCCAAACCCTGTGGATATTCTTGAATGGCATACATCTCGTTGATCCATGTATTATCCAAAATGACGGGTACACCTAGCACTGTGACGCACCGTTCATTGAGCCCTACCGTAGCTACACAAGCGTAGAATTCACGCACAATAGACCGATTCACGTGATGAAAGCTTAATGGGGTTTGGGGGACACCATGCCATCCATTATCTCGGAACAAGTTGTTAATCAAACCAGGTAGACTTTCCATATTCAATCGTCTCTCTGGAACAACAACTCTTGACATCCAGTTAGCCACGTACTCACGCCTCTCCTCTTCGGTTGTGAAACGGTTTATGAGAGACTCCTCATCCAACGACAGATCCATTTCGTCATTCGGGATGAACACAGGAGCATGCGGGTTAGACATTGAATATAATAGAGGGGAAATGAGAGGGATGAGTCATTTAATAAATGATCGGTTAATATATAGACTTTTACTTATGGGAAGTCATAAATGACCCACCGACACCGACCACACATGGCAGGGAATCTCGCTTGACAACAATACTATCGTCGGCTGAGTCCATTTGACGGCAATATTATTGTCGTAAAATCATGCACGACTGCTGACAAGACCTGACACTGTGCCCATGTGTCCTGCCTACGGTCATAAATCACCACCACTTGAAGTGTGGGACCCACCGACACCGACCACACATGGCAGGGAATCTCGTTTGACGACAATACTATCGTCGTCAGAGTCCATTTGAGGTCAATATTATCGTCATCTGAGTCCATTTGACGGCAATATTATCGTCGTAAAATCATGCACGACTGGTGACAAGACCTGACACTGTAACCATGTGTCCTGCCTACGGTCATAAGTCACCACCACTTTAAGTGTGGGACCCACCGACAGCGACCACACATGACACGGAATAACTCGGATTTGATTAAGATCCCTATACCCCATATTCAACTCCGCCCTATTTAGCCGGCATATATACTACGACACAACCCAAATAATCATGCAAGAACGAACAATGGGATGACTCAGAATATTCCTACAAATACATTTGATTACTAGCATCCCACCTCATGTCTAACTCGGATTATTTATTCCCTCTTTGGGTAAACCCGCATGCCCCTGTGTTTGATAACGAGGGTAGGGAAGATGCGTCATATGACGAGGATACACTCTTAAGTAGGTTCCCTGATGATGGGGATAGACAATATTTCGAGACAAACTAGAATGGTAGAGCTGTAGTTGCAGAGAGGAGGTTATCGTGGGATAGTCTGCCTACACTCTTGAGAGATAGATTACTCAGAATTGGGTGGTCTGGTTTCGCTAACACCCCTGATGCAACGGTGAGTATGAATCGGTCTATCGTTCTTGAGTACTATGCAATTGTTCAGAGTGGGATACTTTGGGGGAGGACCGCAAGCACACCGCGAAGCCTCCGAGGCGTTACCGTTAGTTTGGATGCGGGGTGGATCAACCGCTACTATGGCATTCCAGAAGTCCCAGACGGTGAAGAATTTTTCAGGCATCATCCTATGATTGCGCTGGACAATGGGATGGATTTGATGTATGAACTCGCTAATGCATTTGGTGGGACTCATCTTTGGGGTCCTATCGAAAGGACAATTGATGGTTTGGTTGAATATGTTCTAGCAAGATTAAATGGCGAGTGGGTACGTGTCATGCTTATGTTTCTTACGAATCGCGTCCATGGTACCATACATCACGTTCAACCAAACTTGGATATGTACATCCTTGCATACGCAGTCTTATATCATCGAGTGAATGTGGGGCGATACATCGTGGATAGGGTTAACAGGATAGCGAGGCGGAGACATGGTGATGGTTATATCTTTTTCCCATTCCTTATAACGGCAATGGCCAGAAAAGCTCTGGGGTACCGGATCTTGACACGGATGAAATTGTTTGGCAAACACCGCCTTTCGTATTTAATGATCACCCTTGGTTTATTTAAGCAGTGTTCTTATTCTTAAGCGTGTATAATTACTCTTTCTTTTTATGTTTGCAAGCCCCGTATGTAAGCCAATGTATCATTACTCTCTTTCTTTTTATGTTTGATTTTACTACTTATCATTTCACCGATTAGATCTAAAAAACAAACTAAAAAATATAGTATAAATATTACAACACCATAAGTTCAGATAATAAATATCAAACTCCTATATGCCGTGTAAACAGATCTACGGCCATTTTGTGTCCGGAACCTATGTACGATTAGATCATTCAGCTCATCTATCCTCTCCTCATTTATGATTAAAAGCTCCATAATCTTCAGCGTGAAAATCCCACATAGCTTCCTGCATATTAAAGCCATAAATTTTGAAATCGAAATGTTCAAATTAACAATTCTAAATAAGGCCACTCAAAAAAAAAAAATACAATTTTAAATAAGGTTTCATACATACCAATTCTTCGTCTGTGGACATTCTTTATCGGTGAGCAGTACTCTACGAAATGATGGTTGATCTGGATCGAGCATCCATTGTGATTTTTTGCAATATACTGATCTCGATAACAGTACCCTCATATATCGAGACCATTTCTCTATGGTTGGATCTATTAGGTCCGAATTATCTTGTTTGTATCGGCTGTCGTATAAGATGATCGTCCAGTCACTGATTGACATGACCACAAGCACCTAATGCAGATCGTTAATCGTCCAGATAGCATAAGCAGTTGTTTTCTGGGTCCATGCATAAGCTTCTAACGATAGCTGGTACGGACAGTC
This sequence comes from Gentiana macrophylla, assembly GCA_026214975.1. Taxonomy (NCBI): domain Eukaryota; kingdom Viridiplantae; phylum Streptophyta; class Magnoliopsida; order Gentianales; family Gentianaceae; genus Gentiana; species Gentiana macrophylla. The sequence continues at coordinate 28,448,445 of CM047815.1, forward strand.
CACAGCTAAATTACCATCCCATTTACCTAATTCGGACACAAGAATCCTTGCAAAAGAGGAATAGCACAATCTCGCATGCTTCTGATGACATTGCGGGTAAACCTCCATACGAGCAGTTAGTAGACCCACATATGCATCAATGTGCTGCAAATGGAATGTTTATTACTCAGTCAACATATATGTTACAGAATTGAGAAAACAACTTTTAATGAGTTTACCTCGCAAGCAATATAACTATCTAAGCCTATAAGGTTGCTGAAGAAGTCACGGTCCGCAGGGTAATCGAAAGTGTCTCCGTCAGATCGAATCTCATTTAATAATTGCCGGGTATCACCTGCTTTTGATGCCAGACCTTCTCAGTTCATTAGATTGCTCGTCGTTACCCCTACGGAAGGGTGTGTTACTTAAATCCGGCTGATTTTCTTCCGTAATCCAGACGGTATTCTTCTTCTTACGGATTTCTGTTGGCTTCGTATTCGGACGAAGGGTCATTTTTAAGTTAACAGCACGCTTACGTCGATCATCTGCATCGACCATCAGATGACTGCCCGTGGATACTTGATTGCTGTTATCCGGCACAACGACATTGTATAGCCGATTGCTACTAGATGGAAGATTTGTTGGGACTTCAGGAAGGAATACGCCATGCGCTTGAAGAGCGGCTTCTTCTTCTGTGACTAGATAATCGGGGCTCAAATTCCTATGTGAACTATCGTCGGAGGCAGCTTCTCGATCAAAATGAACAGGCCCAGATGTGGTGAATCCAAAAGCCTCGGCCATAAGTGAAGTGGATTGTGTCAAGTTTGTCGCTTCATGATCAGGCCTTTGACGGGATGTCGATGTTTGATTAGGCATACGCGGATGTTGTACACCAGGTGTGGAAGTAGCTTGTGGCTGGTTCAGTCCCGCCATAAACCCTTAGCTGCTTTGTCTAGCGCGCGATCCTCGTGTTATTCCCGCGGTATCGAAGGCCCGCCCCATCACTGTTTGGATCCTATAATTGAAACGACCGAATAAGTTTTTTGTTATGAAAAAATATTATACTTGTTAAAACGTATTTAAATAGGTCAATAAAATCATACCTGGCTACTACGCGCTGCAATATAAAATTGATTCAGAATGACACTGTGATGATTTAACACCTCGTCCTGCGCGTCGAGCCTAGCTTTAATGGCAGCGAATTCGGCACTCATTCCCTCTTGGATTTTCTTTGTTGCCGCTTCGATCATCTTACGGACCACTTCAATTATCGGGTCTACTCGAATAATGTCCCCTCCATCAACAACATTAGTACGGTGCTGCACAGGTGACTGGATATGGACATCATCATGATCTTCTCCTTCACCGTCAATTCCTTCATCCCCATTATTGTCATCATCACCCTGTAGGCCGCATCCCCGGGATGTCGATTCATGTCTAATAGTTGAAGGTGCATCGTTATGGTCTAAACGAGGAACATTGGATTGAGTAGTGCCTGCGGTCGTGGCAATTCTAGAAGATCCAACCGCTTTACGCTTTCCAAGAGCGGGAGCGGCCGCGGCTTGGTCGAACCCCTGTGGGGGCTGTTGTCGGGGCGGTTGTGGAAACGTGCGTCGGGGACGTGAAATTTGCTCTTCAGGTAGACCGAGGCCACGTAGAAATTCAACTTCAGCGTTGTCGGTTGTCATACCATCCAACATACCGACCTGCATACAAAAATATCAAGACATTTAAAAAAATCATTAATCATGGTATTGACATAATCTTAAATGCATTTTATTAAATGGAATGTCATTAATATTACCTCAGGCATAACTTTCGTTTCCATGGTGGCTCCACACGGTGTACTATCCATGCATTTCCATCTCAACATCCGGGGGATGGCTTCACTGTCAATACGAACACAAAATG